>QVIK01000378.1:25170-41263 GCA_003957845.1 Oidium heveae
GGTCCTTTCTCCATCGCCACCTCTCCCTCATCTCTATCCCAAAAATAGGTTTCTACATCCACTCTTCTATTCTCACGCCCTCTTTGCTTAATACAGCACGCCTAACGCTCTTGCCAAAGTTCTTTTCTCTCCGTTGCACAACCAAGCAGATCCTCTCACCACCACAACTGTAACATCTGCTCCAACCTTTACATTCTTTTTGTCTTTCGTACTTCCAAGTAAGCCTTGAATCGAGCGAGGTGCTTCAGTCATGAGGTATCCTGCCATTGCTGCTCTATTCCTGTGCTTGGTTCCATCCTTAACGACTGCTGTGGTGAAAGATAATGGCAAGAAATGCGATTGCTTTCGAACGACTGGTCCGTCTGCTGGCTACTTTACCAACCATATGTTTCAAGACTTCCGGAAGCTATCAACAAGTGATGTTCCAAAGCTGTTAACTTCAACGAAAGATACCTCAGAAGCCCCAGTAACCAATAACTTTTTCAAGTCAGACTCATGGACAAAAAACTGGTACATCCAACATTGGAACAATACCGATTCAATGAATGAGACTAGTGCTACTTTGCTCATGGTCAATTCTCCTAATAATGTATATATCGGTAAGTTGAACTGTCTACTTTTTTTAAGTTGTCCCCCGTCTAACGGAAGCAGAAAAATCACCCTCAGATCCTAAACAATCATGGATGACTCTACGCACCGCTCGTACGCCTGATTTTCAATCAACTGCGGAAATTGATACGGTTACAAGTAATATGCTCTTCCTCTCTGTAAGATATATGGCACGCATTAGGGGTGACCCAGGTGCTTGTGCAGGCTTTTTCACGTATCTTCCACCTGGCTCTGATCCTACTACGGTGCAAGAAGCCGATATTGAAATTCTCACAGGAGCTCCTGTCAATTATGTTCAGTTTACCAACCAACCAAGTTTTGATGATCAAGGTCGCGAACTTCGACAGGCCAGTAAAAACACATCAGTTCCTAAGACGAACGATTACTCCCAATGGAATGTTTGGCGAATGGACTGGATGCCTGGCCAGACTAGTTGGTACGTCAATGATATATCTGTGGCAAATATTAGTTTTCAAACACCAAAAGATCCAGCTGGATTAATCATGAATATGTGGAGTGATGGTGGTCTATGGACTGGAAATATGAGCGTAGGTCAGTCAGCCTACATGAACGTTCAGTGGATAGAAATTGCCTATAATACGAGTGGTCCCCAACACAATACAAAGCGTGATACGAATCTCAAGTCTTCATTTGGCCGTCTAGACAAGAGGGAACCAGAACTCTGTCAAGCTGTGTGTAGTCTGGATGAAAACGTGACTGCCGTAGGAACGCCAAAGTTACTTTATGGCATCGGGAATCCCTCGAGATCTATTTCTATTTTTACACGCTACATACCGGCAACCTTGATTCTTGCAATAATTATTGCTGCACTATGAGTGTTTTTGGAGTTGTGTCTTTTTTTTTTCTCCCTTTCTCAACTCGACTAAGATTTCATTGTACAAGTTTAATTTTATGCACAATCAGGTTATATACCACCAAAGGCTTTGGCTGAGCTGGATATTTTTGTATTCCTTATTCATGTATAACGTATCTTTCAAGGTTCTTTTGTTTGGGGAGTTATTGATTCTTGGGTGATGGTGCAAGATGTCGAGATTCTATAATTTTAATTTTTTGCTCAGTGCTTTTTTTTTCTTCATCAACAATGGGAAAAACAGACTTCGTTGGAATAAAAAAGAAAGTGTGTTTTGTAAATATATTCAGAGACGTCGACAAGAGGACGACTGAGAGAGACATGTATACCTGATGGTTTTGAGTAACCTAAAGTACAGTTATTGGGAAATAAAAAAAAAGAAAGGATAAAGGAAAATGCGGATTTAAGATTGTCAATGAATTAGTATTAATACGGCTTGTAGCTTTCAGACTTGGCAAAGCTTGTAGCCAGAAACTACATTTGACTCTTTATGAGGATGGCTCTAGCAAATTACAATACTCATGTCCAAAACCTGAGCAACCCTTTCGTTCTCCGCCAATTGAAGCCAAACCATAAGCCCAATTCCTCTCTATAAGATCCGACTATAACGTCGGAGAAGATTGAGTAATGGATGGGAGATAGCGTACAAAAAATAGATGTAGGCAATTTAGTTACCCCTTGAAGGGATTTCATTATTATTATTATTATTATTATTATTATTATTATTATTATTATTATTATTATTATTATTATTATTATTATTATTATTATTATTATTATTATGCAAGGGAAATTCAATAGGGCCAAACCAATCATCTAACCCCTGTGCATGATTCATCTTTTTAATTGGCTGGACCTATTTTAGCCTCGTCAGCGTTGCCTAGGACAACAAGAAGGATGAACCAAGTAGGTTGCTTTTTTCACAATCCAATGTTTTTTATGAATCAAAATTCGATGTTCTGTATGCACTCCCTAGAAATCGTCAGTATATATATATAAATATATATATTTTTCCATTGAAACACCAAGCTTTAGCACCAGTTGTAACAAATTTTTAATACAATTTACGCCCATGATTGCACCATTTCTAAAAATGAAAGAAATGTAAAAAAATGACACCAATCAAATTCTTTCCAAATGAAGCAATTCTTCAGTGATTGCGAAGCGGCTATTAAATATCCAATATGTCGATAATTGCCCACACACAAAAAAAAAATCCTTCCATAAGTTTATGTGGAGTTGAAGGCGTCGTAATTCACTTGGATCGAGAATCGTCTGGAATAAGCGACAGAATTGAAGCATAGAAGAGGGAGAAAAAATCTTGTTGGATTTTTTATTATTTTTTAAATATTAATTTTTTTAATTTTTTTAATTTTTTTCAACAGACACGATATGAGTAATATTCAATTTATTTATTTTTATGGTATATATATCATGAATATATCAGATGGATAAATATTTTGAAGGAAAAAAATTTTTTTAATTTTTTTTTTTTTTAATTAATAATATTTTTCAGTCTTGAAAGCGCACTGTTGGTGTGTGTAGGTAGTGAATGGAATATTTTCTTTTTTTGAAAAAAAAAAAAAAACAAAAAAAATGGAAATGGAAGTGTAGAGTTATTGCGCAAAGAGATTCACAGTAGATTCACAGTAGATCTCTATCGTATATCGTAGTTTTTTTGCTTTTTTTTTTTTTTTTTTTTTTTCGACGCCCATTCCATTATTAATCATTCAGTGTAGCCGTGAAATTATAAACTGTAAATAGAATAAGCTAGCAAGTCTGGTACAGTGGGGGGGAAAAAAAAAAAAAAGAAAAGATCCCCTCCGTAAACTTCATTAACCGACTTCATGGTTTTATAATGTTACATGCATTTATAATATAATTTGCAATCCTTCCAGCAGCTTACATTTAAATCATTCACGAATATAGAATATTCTGGCTAAAGATTTACTTGGGGAAGAAGGCTATATAGTGTGGAAGAAAAAAATAGGAATTATGGCAACTTGTAGGTCTTGCGCAAATTTATATATATATATATATATATGTATTTATTTTTTTTTTTTTCCACACTACTAGAATTTTCACTGTCGAATTCATAGTAGATCCATCAGCAGGGGATATTTCCGAAACACTAATCCAAAATAAGCTAAGCTAGGTAATGAGTACTAGGGACGTTTTTTTTTTTTTTTTTAAATTTCTTTTTTTTATCCCCCCCCCCCCCTTCTTCATCACCGATAACCAAAACAGTTCAAAGCACAAAAATCACAGATTTAATCATTTGGGGGGGAAAAAAAAAAAAAAAAAAAAAAAAAACATACAATTTGTTGATTATTACTTTCGTATATATTGTAGATTTGAGTATTACGTGTTTTAATTATTAAATAAGGCTTTTATTCAAAAAAAAAAAAATTTTTCAAAAATTTTTCTTTCTAGTTAGCGCGCGTGTGAATTTAAAATATTTATATATATATATAAATGTTATATATATATATAAAAAAAAAATTAAAAATTACAATGTTAGATTTATGAATAATTAACGAGATTACTAAGAATACTCGAAGAAGGTAAGAATGAGTGAAGAAGAATCCAATAATACAAAAACACCAACTTGTGTGACTCGGCGAGGCTTGAAAAGTGTTTTTTTTCCTCCCCCCNGTATACTGCTTATATATATATTATCTATATACATAGCTACAAGAAATCGAGAGTGATAGTCAATCTACTTATAGCTAGCCTACTCCCTTTTTTTTTTTGGTTTTTTTTTTTTTTCCTACAAGCAATCCTTGTTAAAGTAAACAAGCATGTTTTGTTTTTGGTTAAAAAGATCTAGCTAGTCATATATACATTGGGTCATGTGATATATATGTTACCCATTACAATACTCTCTCTCTCTCTCTATTCTCGTTGATGAGAAAAAAAAGACCCTCCTGCTATTTTACTGCATTACCTTACACTATTCTGTCTGCACTGTCGTGCATAAACCCCTATGCACGCACCCCTACACCGCCTGCATATCTTTAATACTCAAGTGCATAACTATTTATTACTAAGCTGAGCTATATCTTAGCCCAGCTATGGCTAGGGCGTAGCACCTAACAATAGCTACTTAATAACGACGGTATTTTATTTTATTTTTATTTTTTTATAACATTGTTCTGGGGTAGAATGTTTTTCAAGACTTTTGACAAGAGCAGCTTACAATTTCTTCACCAACAATTCGCTTTTTTCTGTATCTTTTACAAGACAGGTGTCAAGTGTCGAGTTACAGTGTTAAGTAGTATGCACTTGTACTACAAGTTAGCATTGCTTAATTATATAGCGGTGGATTTTTTAACAAGTGATCGATAGATATATAAAAGCTTATAATAGATGAGCATAAGACACGATAATCCAAATGAATGATATAGAAGGCTTCTTCAAAATAAAGTTTCTAAGTCTGGCATTGCATTGGCTCATTTGTGAAGATATTGGATGAATGCTAGCAACTATTTCGACAAGAAATTGTTACAAAAGTACAATTGGCCGAGAATTGCTTTAAGAGATTCTTATTCCAAGTCAATTTGTTTCACTAAGAGACAAGTAGTAATGCTAGTTTATCGTCAAAGTCATGCGAAGTCTAATGTCGTGTAAGGATTTTAATCCAGGCAATAAATTTCTGCATATTCATCTCTTCATTCTTTATATCATCTCTAGCAAGTACTTACAGCAAGAGATCCGACCCTTTTGGTCAATGGAAAGGTACTCGACAACTGCTAGAGAATCAACGACTTCCAGTCCACGTATCTTCGATTAAAACGAGTTTTATACGTTCACAGGGACTCACATCGAGATGAGTCTACTATTGTTGGACTGACTGACCTTTGAGAGTAACAAAGGGGGAATATAGCCAGCGGCTTTCACATATACACTGGAAAAAAAAAAGACCAAGCTTTAGAGCCAGGCTGTTTCTTTTGTATTGAATGTAAATAGTCATTTCCACGGACTAGACTATAATCCCTCTGCCCCTCCATAATCAAAGCCTCATCTATATTCCACCCATTAGCTACTTTCATAGCTTTGATTTATAGAAATGCCAGCGTTTGAAACATACTCTCAACTATCTCTCTGATAAAACTTCACTAGTTCGTGTCAAGAACAAATCTGCGTAGCTCTTTTGATTCAAATTGATGAACCTTTGTTAAGGCCTCAACTCACCGTCAATCAAGTTGTGTTTATTGTCCCTCAAGTATTGAGGTTTCTTTTTTTCGAGCATAGAGGCACAATTCTTTAGGAGTTACTGGCAGTCCTAGATTAACCCGAGAAATGATCCCATCAGTCAATCGAATCTCTTAGCTACTTTAGAGTCTTTGATATTACTTGTGGGTTAGGTAATGCGATTGTCAGCCAGCTAAGCGGCCCTGAAAAGGGGTGACTGGAATGCCCCATTTCCATCGACGCTGCCTCAACTGACTAGCCATTTCCGATAGATAGCAAGTGATCATTGACTTCCTTCTCTGAATTTTATTGCATTAGTCAGTAATAAGGATGTCCTGCCAAAACAAAACAGATTTTGGAGTAAGATGGAAAAGTTCTGATAGAGGTGTGAGAAGTTGAGTGTGCATATGGGTATTGAGAAGAGGGCGTGTCAATAGTGCTTGTCCCTTTATGGGCAGCGCAGCCCTGGTTTTGCTAATGACCCCCGCGACAAAAGTAACTGATCTCGGCTATTTGCTAAGACAGCGAACTACCTTCCCGAGAATGAAAAATGGTCTACGATTGAGCATAATTTAAGACACATTTTGTGTTCAGATCAATGCTCTGAGCCTGTTACGAAAGTGAGTTGGCTCTTTCACCTCATCGTTATCATCATTAATGTGAATTAAGTAACACAGTTTAAATGCAAGACCTATTTTCATATTTAAATTCTTCGCATTGGTTAGTGGCCATGCTCATTTTTTAAGAACGTCTTGCGTGAACAAGCAGTTTCATAATTTTCAACTACCAATCTTATTAAAATAGCCGAAACAAAAAAGATAAATTAGTTCCGCATCCGGGAATCGAACCCGGGGCTCTCCGGTTCTGCCTTAGGTGAAAGCGGAGTATGTTAACCCCTACACTAATGCGGAGTTATTTGGGAAGAATTATTACAGAATATAAACTCATCAATAAGATTGAACCGTTGCAAATTAGTAACTCACTACTCACCCTAGCTCCGTTACCGAGCATCACAGCTTCAATCCTAAGCGCTACCATGTTGATCGAAGTGTGATAGTATTAATTCCAGATTAAGCGAACATCATGTCAATATTTCTATTATTTATTCAGTAGAACTTTTGAACCCAGCCTGTTAGAGTTGATCTCTTTACTATCAAGACTACAAAAAGCTTCAAGCTTGCTGACATTTTTTTCTGTTGAGTGAAGAAATTATATCAACATATATTCATAATTGGATACTGCTGATGAGGGAATGTTTAATAAATTTACTCACAGCCTCTTGAATAGTGTAGGTTTTTGATAGATCTTTTTGAGCGCATGGCTTTAATAATTGGTGTGACGCCCCAATAGTCTGTTTATAGCAAGAGCCCGTTATTGGACGTTCTCAATAATTGTCCTCCACGAATCTACATGGAAATCATGCTCCAGGTAACTTTAGTCTTTGCATCAATTCTTGCATGTTTCTGGGTTGCTCAGGCTACTCTGCGAGTTGGCGTTTGACCATTGCTCCAGATATGCTCAATTATGTTAAGACCGGGCATTAGGATGGTTAATTCATGGTGATAATACCCTTCATAGCCAACCCAAGTTTTTGTCGTCCGGGAGATGTGGCTTGGGTCATTCTCTTTTTGAGAAAGAATGTCATAGTTTCTGGCGTTAGGAAACAGCTTACTTGCGACTTCAACAACAATTGGCACAAATGAAGTATTCAGAATGCTAATCAACTCTTCCGAGCTCATCCCACCAGTGCTGGACCAAGAAATACATCCTCAAAACTTGGTGTCTCTTGAGCCGCTCCTACTGAACAGCTCTTAACGTCTCAAGATCAGGCATATCTGATGCCGTCGCTATTTAGACTAATGATCTTTGCTTCATCTGACCAAATGACTCTTTTCTAATTTTCGTGCTCCTGGGCTCACTGCAATCCGGCCCTTTGTTAAGCTCAAGATAGCATTGGGTCCCTCACCTTTTTGACATCTCTTAAAACCTACTTCTTTTAGAGCCCACCTGAATATAACGGGGGCAGATTTGTCTTCGTTACCCAAATTCAGTAATTTTGTCGCTTCTACCGTTTTACTTCCGCCATTTGCTACCAAAATACCTTAAGTTTCCTTGTCTCGAGAGGTTAGCATGCATGAACGTCCCTGCACCGGCTCTAACGTTTCATTTGAATCTAAACTCTGAGCAAGGTGTTATTGGAGAATATCTTGTTCTTTAAAATTACCCTCATTTTAGAAAAATCAAAAATGTCATAAATAAAAGGAGTGTAAGATAAGTGTGGGCCTATTTAGTTTATAAGAATAAAATTCTCAGCTACTTTGAGGCTATGCTGGTGATTGGTGCTCATTCTATAATTGGGTTTAAACCATGCACTCAAAAAGATCTAATGCCTCGAAAATGATAAGACCTTTCAAAATGTATAATCTTTCATTATTTTCATTAAATAAAAATTTCATAGCTATAGAATAAAGACCAAGAATTCACGTTCATCTAGAATTATTGCTCCGTTAGATGTAGATAACATGACATTATCATTCGAGCATTTTGTAAACTACTATGAATTACTTCTTTGTTGCTCTATTTCTTTTTTTCGGCAACATATTTCATCAGCGTGTGTTCACCCCTCCACCTTAGATCTTCATTTTTCATTTTCAAAATCTTTTCCTTAACACATATGTCGCAAAGCTCTAGTGAAAGCAGAGTCTTCTTAGCTATTACAGCTATCAAAAAAGACCTGAGTTAAATAAGAAACAGGCTACGAAAATCAACAACGTCCCCTGAACGACTCTCAACCGTGAAATAAAAGACGTAACCGCAAGGGCTGAGTAAAAGCTAGGAAAGACACCTCTAAGTATCTTAGATATAGAATAGGAGGTGATAGTAGAATACATACTAGACCTAAATCCAAGAGGGGTTTCGCTAAAAACTAAGACATCGCTGTAATAATTGATGCTGTTCTGAAAACTCGGGCCGCAGGCTCTATTGGCAAGCAGTAGTCATATCGTTTTTTTGAATCGTCTCCTAGACTTCTAGACATGACTGTAAAGCATCTACGATATCCACAGAGCCCTCAGCAAAAATCCCAAAATCATTCAAATCTGGTTTCGACTGGTAAAAAGTATGCGAGTGAAGTACAATATCAACGATTCTGATCTCTACAACTCCAACCAGACTGGCTTTAAGATAGGCCTTATTTCTGCGGAGGTGGTTGTAGCGCGATCCGATAGACAAAGAAGGGGTAGGGAAATCTAGCCTACTGATAGACAGTGGACGAAAGTGATTGTGTGTGTTAGAAGTAAAAAGTTTGAATTTCCTCAATTTTTGTTTGTTTCGGGTGCAAAATACCGGGTGAGTTGGTACTCTGAGATTGGTTGACCAATGTCGTGGGCTATCCGCATCACTTCTAACGGATGAACCGTTAATGATACAGGTCTGAAATAGATCCAGCACTTTGATCGATACACAAAAACGCGCACAGAGGGGTGCTCATTGTATGAAAATGCTCGATGAGCATGAGTCATATCTCGGACAAATTCGAGACCTACTGTAAGGAAGATAATATTTTTCTGCGCTATCTGCCTGCGCACTCATTACTTCTCAACCAGACACTCGATTTCAGGTTCTTCCGTCCTCTGAAGAAGGTATATGGGAATGAAGTCAGCCCTCTAATATAGAGCCACATGACCCACATCTCGAAGGTCTAGCTCTTTTCAATATTTCGAGTCGCCTATATGAGAGCTATAACTTTTGCATACATTAAAAGGAGTTCTCGGAGTGTTAGGATTGTCCCACATAACCTCGAAGCAGTGATTCCGAAGCTAGACGTAAATTTAACGATGTCAAGCCGTCGGCCCTCTTTTCTCGCACAGCCTTTCCTGGGCATCGCAAGCCACATAGGACGCAAAAGAAGCCCTTTCCAGACCAAATTTAGTGGTTAAATCACTTTCTAGCCATCATGAAAGCTGAACCAGACCGGTTATCCGAGTTATCAAAAATCTAGGTAAAGATATGGGCCAAGTCACGCAGTAGAACGCTCGCCTACGTGAAAAGAATCGCCAACCTCGGGTGTCAAGTCAGGAACTCAGTTAACATTGTAAGGCTGAGAGGACCCGGCTACAACAAGGAGGACACCTTTAGTAGATAACAGGCTTAATATTGTAGCCCAAATAGATACTAATACGCAGGTAAAACAAGGTTGAGCAGAAAGCCGGAGGGCTTCTGGTGTGAGGCAGACGACTGAAAGACGATGGAGAAACTATCAAAGCTTACGTCATAACGTGGGAAAATGTCTGGCCAATAAATAAATGAATGATGCATTTAATCTACCTAGAACTAATCAATGCAACAAGTTGGAGTTGAATCATTCATCTTTGAGGTATTGAAGTTGTAGGGCAAATACTCGGTGATAAAACACGCTACTTCAAGAATCTTGTCTTTATATGTTAATATGTTGGAAGCCTAGAACAGTAATATAAATAAAATTGATTTGAATTGAGATCTGCCTTACCCAGAGTTGCGATAAGAACTGGCCTAAGCTCAAGAGTGAGTTTGTCATGTAAAAGATCGGCTGTTTAACTCACGAAGAAACTCTACCAAATAATCTGAAAAGTCAGCAGTCTTACGATACAAATTAACTCGAATAAAGTTCCTACACGTATTATTTCGATAATTATGGTGAAAATAGCTGATCAGTTACCTCATTTCAATTATGAAGAAAGAAATTGGACAAAATTCTGATGGGAACGTTTAAATCGACACCCCCCTGCTTAAATCGACACCCCCACGTGACTTTGATGTATGGAAACTACTGTTGAACGGTCATAGCATGAAGCTGATTGGATAAAGACACGTTAAACGCCAGTTCCACCTGGAGACACGTTAAATGCCGTGTTTCCTAGTAGAGTACCACTCAACTCATAACTTGTACGAACTACAAAAGCAGACACGCGCCGAGCACCGTTTGAATCTCTATTTTCTGACCCTCTGTAGCATCACCTTGTAATATCATGGCTTCTAATATCTACCAGACATTTGGCGAGGCAGCGCAACATGCAAGCATAGTCAAATCCTCCACGATATATAATAGTTATAGCAACCCTTTTGAAATATATCATTCTTCCTTTTTTTCCAATTACTCGGCCCGTGTCTACTTATATGCTCAGAGACACATCTATATATCACGTCGTTGTACGTTTGCGGTATTCAAGGGCAGTTGTTATTGTACGATTGGTGTACACAGGGTAGTGCCCTTAGCCAATCAGCCTCAGGCTGGGACTTGCAAGCAAGTAATTGTTACACAGTTGGCGCAGTGGCTTAGTGATTTATTGGCTTGGAAGTCACGTGGGGGTGTCGATTTAAGCAGGGGGGTGTCGATTTAAACGTTCCCAATTCTGATTACCAAGACGTGAATAATTATCATAATTTTTAATCCATTAATTCCAACGTTGTTAATACGAATGATGTGGTTTCCGAATCTGATGAAAATAGAAATTTGGTACTTTTTGTGACTTTCTACATGAGTAATCGTGAAAAGCGATTCTCAACCCATTCCATATCAATCCGTTTTTCAAGAACATAAAATGATAAGTGCTTTATCTTGTGTAAAAGTGTTTTTGTTTTTGTTTTCGGTAGGAGATTTTAAAACTATGATTCATCTCGAAATGAAGGCATTATTTCTTAAATTTGACTATGTTAGCTAATAAAAAATTTTAAAGAAAACTGTATTGATATGGCTTTACTGACCATAATTTAAATCGATTTAAGTAGTTGAAAATACATTATCCATGAGTAATGCTTTTTGCGATATATATATTGTAACTATATACCAATTGTGCCTACGGGCATTTGGTCAATTTGAAACGATACAGACAAGATTAGCATGGCCCCTGCACTAAGGATGACACGCTCAATCAAAGAGAAGCTACAAATTTCTTTTTGGATATTGATACAAATTAAGACTGCCATTTGATTTAATAAATTTTTTCATTGTATTCGACATATTTTTTAAAGATTTCAAAAAGACAAGATATATAAATTTTTACATCTGTTATTTTTTGAAGCCAAAATAATCTGTAGTTTCAATCAGAAATTTTTTTTGTAACAAGCCTATTTACAAAGTAATTTCAGCAACTTTTTCTTACAAATAGCTCAATTAAAAATATAATTACGTTGTAATTGGGAAAAGTGAAAGCTATAGTATGAAAGGATTCCTCATATATACGTAGAAGTAGATTCAATTAGACATCACCTAATAATGTCTTCATTGTGGCACTGGCTCGCTCATATTTAAACGAATAACTAAGTTTTAACGTTGTGCTATAAAAGACATCAAACGTCTTGTCGAGGTTTCCTTCGCTGTAAACGTAACTAAATATGATAATCTTGTAAATGGCAAGTTGCAAGCAAATCGTAATCTTTCTTGTTCCAACAACACTCCTATCCGTTAGGGGCTGTGCCCGTGGTCGTAGCTAGGCACGTGACTGTGCCCAGCCTTACTAAGATTGAATTGGCTGACTAATATTAAGGCTGAGATCTTAACAACCGTATACTCCCTTGCACGCAATTTAGAGAGTATTTAGTATCTGTTCCATCGCTATATAGATCGTTTTTTTTTGTATAGGAAAATATAGAGTTCCCCTTAGTGGCATTGTGTGCGTGCAGCGACCGTAATACATTCGCCCCTTCACACTATCTAGGCCAACACTCCAGCACAAACTAGAGAAAAAGAAGAACAAACTTTCTTTTAAGTGAGAATTGAAAATCATGATGTAAATGGCAAAAATAATTTTACAATAGGAGATCTCTTCATTGCAAGGTCTAATTTTATTGTTGGGCTTTTCTTGTGCTTATTAGCAAGTGTGAGGTGGTCAAGCTGTAAATTAAACTTTGCGACAAGAGGTATTATTATGTCATGCAAGTAAACAAAGTGAAAGTAATCACCAGGAGCAAAGAGTTGTTTGCTGAATGAAGATTGGGAGTTTTATTGTTACCCCAACACATCAAGACATATATTAAACCTTCATATCGGAGGGAGTTAAGTGGTTTTGGGCTTTGACTGTTTCACTTCGGTGTATCTCTCTATATTTATTCCTCATCGGCATTGTTTCTCGGGGATACTTCTCTTTATTTTCTTCCTACATGGCGCCCTATATTACTCTTGCGACATGTTCTCTGAATCAATGGGCGTTAGATTTTGAAGGAAATGCTGAACGAATTATTGAGTCGATAAGACGAGCTAAGAAAGCTGGTGCTTCTTTACGAATTGGCCCTGAGCTTGAGATCACTGGATGTAAGTATAGGGAGAGCAAAGAAGAGAGATGTTTAATTTCTATATCTACAATATTTAACAATATCTTTTGAATTTGAACCATGAAAAGGGTCTAATATTATCATTTTTGATAGATTCATGTCAAGATCATTTCCTGGAGGGCGATACATATCTCCATTCATGGGAGATGCTTGCAAGGATCATTGACCATGATGATTGCCAAGATATCCTGATAGATCTAGGAGCTCCAGTTCGACACCACAACATTCGTTATAACTGCCGTATTGTTGTTTATAATCGTAAAATTCTCTACATAAAGCCCAAACTCTGGCTTGCCGATGATGGGAATTACAGAGAAGGACGTTGGTTTACTCCTTGGTCCAAAACAAAGCATGTCGAGGAATATTATTTAGAGAGAAGCGTTAGAGAAATTACAGGACAGACCACTGTGCCAATTGGTGATGCTGTACTCAGTACTTTTGATACTTGTATTGGAGCTGAGACCTGTGAGGAGCTTTTCACTCCTGACAACCCTGGCATCCATATGGGATTAAATGGTGTTGAGATATTCACAAACTCAAGTGGGAGTGTAAGTCCTTAACTCAGACTATTCTCGAACTCTATTTATATTCTTTACTAGCATCATGAATTACGAAAACTTAAACAACGCTTCAATCTCATTCTACATTGTACGCGAGCGGGTGGGATTTATCTATATTCAAACCAAGTAGGTCTAATTTTCATACAGATGAAGATTTTATCTATGATTATGCTGGTCGAACAAATCTTTTGTTCGCTAACTTCATATAGAAAGGATGTGATGGTGATGGGAGACTTTACTTTGATGGGACTCCAGGTATCTTCATCAATGGACGAGCAGTTGCTATGGGCAAACAATTCTCATTAGACGAGGTGGAGGTAGTCACAGCTACCCTCGATCTTGAAGAAGTTAGAAGTTTTCGAACCTCTATTAGTCGTAGTCTTCAGGGTAGTCGAGAAGAGTCTTACCCACGGATTATTGCTGAAATGTCATTGTCAAATAAAAGTACGAACGGAATAGCTTCAAGAAAACAACTCTCACCAGATATTGAAGTTAAATATCACACACCAGAAGAGGAAATTGCCCTAAGTGCAGGTATCTTCCTGTGGGATTACTTGCGACGGTGTGGTGGAGGTGCTTCAAAAGGCATTGCTGGATACTTTCTTCCATTATCCGGTGGATTGGACTCTTGCTCTACCGCTCTAATTATATTTTCCATGTGTAGAATTGTTATGGAAGCTGTCGAGGATCAAAATAAACAAGTGATAAAAGACCTACTAAGAATAGTTGGTGAACCCGAGGATTCAAAATGGCTCCCCAATGATGCAAGAGATATTTGTGGTCGAATCTTTCATACTTGTTATATCGGAACTACTAACTCAAGTCATGAGACACGTCAAAGAGCAAAAGATTTAGCACATGCTATTGGATCATATCACTTAGATATTGATATGGATAGTGTTGTTTCCTCGGTCACTAGTCTCTTTACCTTAGTTACAAGCCTTACTCCGAAATTTACCGTGCACGGAGGAACCCCAGCCGAGAATAACGCTCTTCAAAATATCCAAGCACGTCTACGCATGGTCTTAGCATATCTCTTTGCACAACTATTGCCTCTAGTACGCCAACGTCGTGACGGTGGATGTCTTTTAGTCCTTGGTTCCGGGAATCTTTCGGAACAACTTCGAGGCTACTACACCAAATATGATAACAGTAGTGCTGATATCAACCCTATCGGTGGGATTGATAAAGCTGATCTCATCTTGTTCGTCAAATGGGCACAAACTCATTTTGAATTACCGATACTAGCTCAATTCGTCTCGGCTACCCCCACAGCGGAGTTGGAACCCACGACTGAGAATTATGTGCAAACAGATGAGGACCAAATGGGCCTTACCTACGCTGAACTTGGTGTCATGGGTCGGTTACGGAAAATAACAAAATGTGGTCCTTGGGCTATGTATGAAAAATTGTTACATATTTGGTGTAATAATGAGAACATTAGTAATGGTGATTCATTATCACATTACATGACACCAATGGCTATTTACGAGAAGACTCGGCGATTTTTTTATTTCTACGCCATTAATCGGCATAAACAAGTCACCTTAACCCCCGCTCTTCATTCGGAAAATTATGGCTGTGATGATAATCGCTTTGATCTTCGACCAATTCTCTATCCGACTTTTTCTTGGCCTTTCAGAAAAATGGAATCTCATGCTAAATCTTTGATGGAAGGAGCAGGAGATGAATGTGGAAGTAAGAAGTAGATGAAATGATTTTAACATCTATATCTATATACATAATGAATGAATGAATGAAATTGAAATTGAAATAGAAAAGCTTATGCAGTAAGCCTTAGCACGTAGGTAATGAATGGCTATACTAATTTTTTTTATTGTTTACTATTTTTCCTTTATATGATTTTCTAGAAGGGTTACCGCTGCAATCAACTATTTAATTTGTACTAAATCCTTACTGATGCTTAGTCCTGTCATAACCCCCCTTTCTTTTTTTTCCTCGCTGATAAAATGATACATGATTTCTATGTCTGCATATAATAAAATCAAGTGTTCGCTAGATCCTAACTGATTCTGAAACGACGGGGGAGTTTTTGTCGGTCTCCCTCATAAATATATATTTTTCTCCTCCTCAATAATTACGCTCTTGAATTTCATTCTTCATCTCCTCTATTATCATCAGAGACCTATTAAGTCAAATACTGATGGAAGGCTTGTCCATTTTCGTCAGAGAAAGATATACATAAATACATGTATATTGAAAATGTGCTCAAGTAGGTGTTCTAGCGCATCTTCAAATTACAAAATATATATATATATTTTTTAACGTTCCCCAATTTATTCCTATTAGTATCCTACAGAGATGCATTGTAGATTGGGACGGGACTGAATTGATCATATATGGATCGAAGACTTATCTACAGATGAGTTTGCGGATCTAATCACCATTGTTCATAATGAAAAAAAAAGGTAGTCAGTCGATATTCCGCATTCCCATTGTAAGGCTGTATTGTCTGTAATCTTTATTGTCTTCACATCGGGTAAAAGATGAGATGGAAGTTTTTTTTTTTTTTTTTTTTTTTTTTTTCTTC
>QVIK01000379.1:0-49126 GCA_003957845.1 Oidium heveae
AAAAAAAAAAAGGCTTATTTCTTTTTTTGAAATGAATGTAGTAAAGTGCTAGGGTAAAGCATGTACGATACACTTAGAGTAAAAATCACTTTTTGAGACGCCGACACCTGATCAAGGCTAATCGGCGCGTCCTTCGCCCCTCGGGAGGCTCTCTAGTGTCACGATACAGGAGAATAATTAGAGACAGAGCTACTAGTTTCAGTGTACTTGTGTGATTCAAAACTATCTAAAGAGTAAACGATATTCTACGAAAGTTTATATAGATAACTACAAGGTCTATGATTTAGACATAGACTAAAACTATGTAAATAGTAAACAGTAAGCAGTAAACAGTTCAGGTTACCTAGGCAACGAGAAGTGGTAAGTGGGTGTATGCATGATGCACAGGCCACACCACGCCGTGCCGTGACATCTAGGACAGCTATTTCTATGTAAATAGCTACTACACGTACGAAAATGTAAAACAGAACAAACAAAACGCACTGTTGCTATCCATTCCCACAACTTCACAATAGGCAAACTGCAACCACATAATCTTCATCTCCCAACCATTCAATGGATTTATTTACCCCTTGAACTTTCCTTTAATCCGCTCATTCATCGATACGCACATGGCCCCGCCAAGCACTCGGTGTGCCCCTCCGGACCCTCCAGACACTGGACATCGAATAATAAAACAAAAGAATACCACAACCACAACCAACAACCCGAACAAGAGTTCTCGCACAATAGTCTCCTCCTTTGAATCTACACGAAAAGCAGAGGCAATTAAGAATGCTCTAAGCGCTCCCCAAAACACTGAGAAAGGGACCCCGGCAGGCAACGATATTCAAATGAACGACCCATTTGAATCCCTCTCCCCATTAACTGACGCCCCTGACATCAACACTATTCAGTCTCCAAATCTTCTGCTAGAAATTTCCTCAGTTTCAAACACCAGAAATAATGTTCGCATTGCATCCCTAGACCTAGATTACCCAGGATCTGATGTGGATTCTTCTGACGATCTTATTTACGAAGTTCCCCCTTACGATGACATTTCCCAATCTTCTGGAAAAATTAAAGAAGCTCTATTGAGCGTTTCTGAGGCTGCTTCTCAAAGAATCCTGGATTTTCAAATACTTTTTGGTACGATCTCTGGTATCTTAGACGTACATTGTCAAACCTCCGATCCAGAAATGTCACCCACACACGTTCACGCTCTCAAAGACCTACACGAAGAGCTTATAGCAGTAGCTAAACCACATTTCGAGGCATTCGTCAAAGGTACTTCTGCTCAGATATACACAGATGAAAGCAAGGACGCGATGCATACCTCTAAAAATAATAACACCGTAAAAAGAAACTCTAAGTTCAGCTACGCCCAAATAGTAAACCACAATCTCAGTGCTACCCTCAAAAATGCATACCACAATAATAACGGCTCAAGCGCTAAAGGAAACCCCAGATCTAACACAGATGAGCGACTCTTTCTCCGCTTGCCTGAAGATGATCCCCTTTGAGCGCTCTCTGGATATGCTCTACAAACACATCTGAAAGCAAAATTAGGCCCTAACGGCCAGCTTCTCTCTAATATCTTACCCACTAAAACGGGTTTTGCCCTCTGCCCTACCAAAGGAAATTCATTTTCCCTAGCCGAAAAACTAGCCGCTTCCAATTTACTAGACGGTAAGCTAATTGAAAAGTCATCCCATTGGATATCATATCGTGTGTCAAATGTTCCACGCAAATATGGCACTATAAATGAAAATTACGAGCACTTCATGAAACCTGTTACAACTGCAGCGTTTTCAGACGCAATCACATCAGCAGCTGGAACCCGCCCTATCTCCATTGCCTCATCACGCGATAATGATGCGCAACCAAACACACCCACTACAAGCTGGATTGTACGCTTTCAAGAGAACCATATCAATCTCCTACGAGTACTCTTCCTTTTTGGCTGTCGTACAATGACTCGTGTCCTCTCACCCAGATCCTCAACAGCTCAATGCACACGCTGTTGGCTCTGGCACAACACTCGCATGTACGCTTCTCTTCTTCGATGCCGACTCTGTGGGTCCACTCAACACACAGAGAAAGAACAGACAAACCAGTGTGGAGCCTCGTCTGAACACACATGCCCCCCACGTTGTATCCATTGCCATGGGTCCTATGCTGCAGACAGTGACAGTTGCCAATTACGCCTAAAGCCATCCAGTATACCTAAGGTAAAGTCACAAATCATTGCTATCTGTCAGATTAGCGCAGAGGCGCGCATACGCTCACAAGTAGAAGCTGGCTGCATCAAAAGTCCAAATTAGACAGTACAAAACTTCAGCTCTAATTCGGCATACCCCCCGAGCCAGTCCAAGAGTTCCAACTTTAGCGTATCTTTGTCAGGTAATTTAACCCCAAATATTGCTACACTTCCTACATTAACTAACCCTTTTGAGATTCTCAATATGGAAGAGCCGGACACTGAAAAAACGACATCTTAATGAGAGCCACAGCCCACAAGAAAATGAAAAATCAGACTATAACAATACTACCTCTTAATGTGGGATGGGGTGCACTAACGCATGAAATTATATTAAATGAGGCACATCAAAACATTGTAGATGTCATCCTCATTCAGGAAACGTATATCTTTAAACATCGCACTAAGCGGATCACAAAACAACACCCTTCTTACGTCTCCTTTTTACTTACAGATGATTGGGTGTCAGCACGACCACGAGTTATCTCCCATGTCAGCAAATGACTAAGTCTTCACACGGAAAAAATTTACAATAAGTCCAGTGATATTATACCCCTACGCCTGAAGTCACCCAAAGGCAAATCTCTCCTCATATTTAATGTTTATAACAATAACCCATTAACTCCAGGTGGTTAGAACGCAATACTAGCTCTCTAAATACTACCAAAATCCCCATACAAGTGTGATTTTCTTCTTCAAGGTGATTTCAATCTCCATCACATACGCTGGCAGCCCTCATGGCCTCGGAGCCCATTCCCTGGAGCCGAGAACTTTGTCAAATGGGCCGTTCAAAACAACCTCATTCTCCTCTCGCCTCTTGACGAGGCAACTCATAATCGAGGTAATTTTTTAGATTTAGCCCTCGGGACGGGCATATTACTTTATAAATCAACATGTTGTATTGCTTCACATCTAGACTCAACCTCAGACCACCTGCCACTCTTAACAACAGTCGGATGAGAAATATACCCTGGTCTCCAACCTAAGCTCAAACTAAGTACTCTGGATAATTTGCTTTTCCTGAATCTGCTTACCACAGCCATCACAGCCATCGCCCCATTTCCTCCCTCGCTTAGCACTGCAGCTCTAGATAAACTAGCCAAAAGCCTTACAGAAGCTTTACGGGTTGCATACTCTGGGTCAGCCCGTCGGACTATAAAGCATGGAAAAGGAAAGCCCTGATGGAACAGCGAATGCAAGATAACCAGACGTGAATATAAATCAATAATAAGAACAAGCCTCAGCATAGAAAAACATAGGAACGCAATAAAAGAATACCGCAAAGTCATCAGAAAGACATAGAAAGTTTTTTATAAAGCTAAGGTGGAAGAAGCTAGCACAGCAAAAGATATCTTCGCCATTGTGAAATAGCATAAAACAAGGGGAACTTACCGCTCATCTCCCTTACTAGATCCCAGATATCCAGAATTCCTTCCTGTAACTACATTATCTGAAAAACGAAGCATTCTTTAAATAATCTCCTCGTTAACATAGCTGAGACCGGTGATATACCTATGGGAACCCAGCAGTACCTGTTTGCTCACTAGAATTTCCCCCATTTACGGAGCATGAAATAAAAGAATCCCTATTTAGAGCTGGAAATACAGCCCCAGGGTCTGACGAGATCCATACTCCTATTATAAATCTTGCGTGGCCCCTAGTTGAAATCCAAGTTCATTCTCTCTTCCGTGGCAGCATTTTTCTCGGTCATCATCCAAAAATCTTCCGACAAGCTGTGATATGTATGCTGCAAAAACCCAATAGATCCGACCTATCCTCTCCTCGATTATATAGACAAATAACGCTCCTTTCAGTTCTGGCAAAAAGACCAGAACGCCTGCTCGCTAGGCGAATGGCCTGGATTTCTACTCGCAGCAGAATATTAACCAGCCAACAATTCGGCGCCCTAGCTTGTACGACTGCGGTGGATCCGACTACTTGCTTCACGCATGATATTGAGCGTGCCCTAAATGAAGGATAAACTGCAAGCATGCTCACCTTAGATATTAAGGATGCTTTTGATACTGTCTTGCCAGGTCGACTACTAAGTCGCCTGTGCGAATAAGGTTGGCCTGATAATCTGGTAAGATGGATCAGCTCTTTTACTACGGAACGTACAGTGCAAATCCGATTAGACAACGAAATAGGACTGGCTCAAAGCATATCATGTTGGTTACCCCAAGGATCACCAATCTCACCTATTCTGTTCATGCTTTATATTTCTCCTCTTTTCAAAATAGGCAACCCACTAAAGAAATTTGGCTATGCCGATGATGTGGTTCTCCTAGCCACTACCAACACACTAAGTGAAAACTTTTCCATTCTCTCCGATTCACTTGATGACCTTCTAGAATGGGGCCAAGTAGAGGGTATTACTTTTGACCCAAGAAAGTCTGAATTACAACAAATTTCCCGCCGCTGCAAGGACAGAGACCCTATCTCAACTCCTTCTGTCTTGTCCTAAAACATGATTGTTTCTGAAAACTTAACCCATCCCTACACTAGATGGCTGGAAGTATACTTTGATAGAAATTTTTCCTTCAAGTGGCACATTCAAATACTTACAGGAAAAGCAATGAAAGTGGTCAGTGTTTTACGCTGCCTTTCAAATACCTCAAGACATGCCCCGCTAAACCTTTTACGACAATATGTCCTAGCATGTGTCCTTCCTATCGCATATTTTGTAGCTGAAACTTGGTGGCCTAGCCTCAACAGAATTTCAGCCCATGGGCGGTCAATTTCAAACCGTGTAACTGGACGTGTCTCCCTAATACGTAAACTAACTTTAACTGGAGCTAGAGCCATACTCTCAGTCTATAGGACAACTCCCACTCCTGTACTCTATATGGAAGCAGGCATTCTCCCTCCCGTGTTCGAACTTTACAAAAGATCGCAACAAGCAATTCTCCGCGTGCACCAATTGGACCCATATCACCCCTTATGGAAAAGAATAAAGTGGACCAAAAAGACATGCCGAAAAATCTCACGTCTCTCTAGTTGAATCCTCAGCGTTCCTGACACAGAATTTATGGATCCACTTATACTTCCTCCTTGGACTTCAAGAGAAATTTGGTATGCCGGTATCAAGCGTATTTCCCATTACCCATTCCCCATTTTGAATGGCATCCCCTTTCAAGATGTAGTCGTGTACTCAGATGCAAGTCGCTCAGAAACTGCCTCGGGGCCTCGTCTTAAAGGTGGTATCGTCATACATCAAGCAGGTGGAATGGTTATACGAAAGTCAATCCCGCTTAGTCCTACATTCTCTATATTTAATACAGAAGCTGTCACCGCTGTAGTGGCATTAACTGAAGCCCTATTAGTTCCTACAAGCCGCTTTTCAACTGATCTATGGATGCTTATAGATAATTAAGAGGCTGCTCGCTAGCTCCTACAAACCCCGTTTTGCTCATCTCAAAATGAATTCATTAAGTTCTTCAATCACGCTGCAGCTTGGCCACTACGTTCTCGCCTCTCACATACACTGTCTGGCAGAGTTAGAGTATACTGGATCCCAAGCCATTCAAATATTTCTGGAAACAATCTGGCCTATCATGTAGCTAAGGAAGCTCAAAACCTAGTTCCTTACACCTCGTCACAAAACTCTCTAAGCATTGCCTCGGCAAAGTCATGATTAAAAGAACAGGTCGAAAATTCAAGGAAAGACTACTAGTCGCTACATGCCCCAGCTTCATATAGAGAGAGCCCTTGGCATCAAAAATTTCACGCCCTGCCCACAGAGACTTACCCTACCCTGCTCCATCATAGCTCATATTTACGCCGCACGAACTGGGCATGGTGAATTTGCTGCCTACCACGAGCGTTTGCAACACCAAAACTTTCTAATAACTTGCAGCTGCGGCGCGCTCAAATCTTCTACCCACTTTCTACAATGCAGGTCTCCGAAACTTCGTTTTCCTAGGATATCCAGGGACTTAGATATTGCTACAAGATTTTTACTGGGCACCATTAAGGGTGCCAGGTTACTTAGCAAATGAATCAAAGACACAAATTTCTTCATTGATATATGCTCAAGATTCCCGCCAACAAACTATCCTCACCAAAGTACGGACATTTCAGATCTTCCTTACTCTCCTACCCCTCATATCTAAATCCAATTATAGAAACTCAAGAAATACTTTTAACTGCCCAGTTAGAAGCATTTGAGCACAAAACCTCTTTATGTATTCACTGGCATTTACACTCTCGTCATAATTGCCTTCTTGAATTTATTTAATATTCATCCTCTTATCTTCACAATGTTGGCCGCTTAAGATATTTGATGTATCAACCTTTATTTCTCTATATACGTAGAAACAGGCACCCACTCGACCAGTAAGTAAGGTGTAGACCTCTGCTACCCAGGACAGTAAGTCTTGACATCTTTTGTCCTAATTAGGAATTATACTTATAGGGGTTAGCCCTGTTTAGTTAGACGTAAAATAGAAAACAAACAAACAACACATTCAGACCCTTATCTTCATCAAATTCTATTCCATTCAATTTAATTACTGTTAATTGAAACAGTTCTCGCATTCATCTACTATTAAGACAGGTAATTTTTTAGAAAATAAAAAGGCGTTGCTAATGTGAATCTGGCTTTTCTGCTCTGCAAATACGAGCTGAAAAATCGCTCCTTTCTAATTCCGTCATAACTTTCGCTCTCCTCCTTACATTTTAATATAAAAAATATTTCAAATTCTGTTTTTATAAAATAATATACATCTAATTCTTTAATTTCATATTTCTTCTAATGAAATAACAATGACTGCACCTCTTTCAACACCTTTGGCCGGCACAATTTTTGTTGAAATTGATTGGAAGACTAGATTTTTGATATCAAATGGAGTTGAATAATAAAATTTCAAAATTTGATCATGAATAGACTTGTGCCCCCTCAGGAAACGGCCTACAACACGTCAATGGAAGCAAAAGCTGCTATTATTGATGCGCATGCGTAAGCAGAAAGTTACGCAGTGCGCGTGTGTAGAACTCAGAAAGTTGGAAATAGGAAGGATGGTGATATCAAGTGCCAGGAGTTGCAGTACTCGCAAGCAGGCGCTTATCGTGACTCTGGAATTGCTGGGGCACGCAACATAACAAGTCAAAAGACCATGTGCCCTTGCCAGGCTGACATTTAAGAGTCAAAGATGCTGCCTTCAACTTGGTAATTTCAAGTAGTTAGGGTGGAGCACAACCAGGAGGCTTTTGGTTATCCTTCAGCATATTTCAAAGGAAGGAAGTTGACAGTGGAAGAGCGTCAAGCTGTTCTCTTTTTGGGTGAGGCTGGTGTGACACCAAGTCGCATTCTAATGTCACTACGTCTGCAAAATGCCGAAAGATATGTGATCGCACAGGATATATACAACATACGTCACTCGCAGCGAAGAACTATTCTTGCTAGGCGAACTCCTCTGCAAGCTCTGCTTGACAGCCTTGCAAACACGCCAAATTTCAAGTGTTATGTTCAGGTAGATCGTGATACTCAGCAACTGTCACATCTCTGTATTGTGTCAGATTCTGCAGAGGAAATTTGTGACTTGTATAGCCATGGCAAAACCTGGCTCCTGGACTCAAAATACAAGATAAACCGTTATAGAATTTCTTTACTCAATGTGATAGGGGTTACTGCAACAAAAAAAACGATTACGTTTTGTTAGTATTTTCTCAAGGGGAAGACGACCGCCGATGATTGATGGGCAGTAAGCAAATTACAAGAAGTATTTTGAAACTGCAAGATAGATCAACAACAACATTTCTTTGTGACAGACCGAGAGCTAACTCTGATGACTGCACTGTCAGAAACATTTCCGAGTGCCAACACATTACTTTGCCGTTGGCATATAAGCAAACACATTTTTGCAAAGTAAAGAACAGCTTTCCAGACGCAAGAACTCCTCAAGGAGTTTATCAATACTAGGCATGTGATGGTGAGCTCTACAAGCGAAGTGGAATACTATTAAAATTTAATTAAAATTTAAGAGAAAACACCTGCACATGTGATGCATTACCTTGAAATGACATGGCTCATTTATAAGGAAAATTTTGTCAAGTCGTGGATGCATAATGTTCTTCACCTTGGACACACTTCGACCTTGCGCATGGAGAGTGCACACGCTGCGCTTAAGAAGTGGGTTACAGTCTCAACAGGTAACTTCGCCACGTTCTTTGCGATCTTTACGTTGCGTTTATATCACTGGCTTACAAAAATCAGGTGATCTTTTAGTTTTGGGAGCGGGAATCATGCTCGCCTGCGATGGGCAGCTTGCTTCTATTCGCCACCAGAACGCTACAGAGCGAGCCATTGCGGAGATGTAGCTTAACCCAATTTTTGCGGCAGTTATGGGTAAAGTCTCGGTGGTAAGTCTGCACGGTGCTTACAAACAGTATAAACTGTAAGATACAGCCGAGGCTTCGTGCCATTGTCTTCTAACATTAACATTGGGTTATCCCTGCGTACATTACTTACGTTCGCACGGAAACCGATCTCTGAGTGTTCACGATTTTGACCAGTGTTGGTGGTCAAAGCCACCAGTGCCTATGGTCGAAATCGGCGAACTTGTATTAATAGTAGATGTATTAAATAGGATATATGACAATTATGAGAAGGGACCTTCTTCTCACCAAAAGCGAATGATGCTCTAGTATGTCCTTGCCTTTCCAAGTATGCAAGTACTCGACCGAGTAAGAATTTCAGGGCGCGATAGGCCATCTGGCTTAAGGCAAAGATTACCTTCGAAATTTGATATCATTACTGTAATGGTAGAAGTTACTTTGCGTAGTAAGTGTAGAATCTGTCAAGAAACAGGCCATAACGCGCGGACTTGCCGGCTGCGAACAACACATCCCATGGGTACTACTGCTATAGAAGATACCCTACCATCATTAAAGAATACTGTGGAGGGAACTCTATTCATATCGTAATATATTTTATTTTGAAGTGGAAATTCAATATCGTAATCAAAAATGGATGAGATTGGAATTTTGGTAAACTGAGTGATTGTTGTTAGATACGAGCAAATTATTGATTGATGGAATTAACAAAATTGAATTTAGCCAATCAGAATTTGGAGGGGGAGGGATCATTAAAGAAAATTGAGGGATCTCTAAAGATTCTCAAAAATTTTATAAATTCTTGAAGTGCAAAAAGATTATTCTATCTAATAAAAACTCAAGTAATAATTTATATATTCTAAGTTAATAACTTACTCATTAAAATAAGAACTCAATATCCTATATCAGTAATAATGATGGCTGTGGGAATGGATATTAGTGAGGTTTCCGTACATTTTTTGCCAAGAAATTTCATAAATACGGGGGATAAACTCTATTTGATAGCAGATCATTCTTTATTAGGTTAAGATCATCACGTTGAGACCCCTACTAGCGGCTCCACCTACGATTTCTACCGTGGCCATAGGGCAGAATAGTATTTAGAAGCTCGGACATTTAGAGATAGGGGTACCGACGAATATTTAAATATTCGTCCAGAGGGGATATTAATAAAGGATATTACATATCGTCTTAGATTTTACTATATTGAAGTATAGTTGAAATCCATAGACATCTTGTAACTAAGATACATGTAATTACAATTCACCATACACTATCCACTTTTTTGTGCCTTAGAACCTCATTAGTAACCAATTGACTTTAAAATATGGGATGAGATGGTTGTGCAGAAAAAGGTCTGGTAGTGCATAAGTTTAAAGTTTTAAGCGAGATTTACTATCCTGATATATTAGGCTACTGTATTCTAACACTTAAAGACTAGCTGCTTAGGCCCGGAACACTTCTAATCTTCTTTACCGTTGCAACGCTCTATAATAGGAGTCATTTAGAGTTTGCTTGCGTATGCACAAAGGGATTCGCCGAAACTCAGGGGCCGTCAGCAACTGTACACCAGCGTGACAGCTGGTTAGCCGGCTTATCCCTATAGCATATGCCTGCATAGCACGCTTAGTGTTAGACATGGTGTTATCACTTGATGCATAAAACATCATATATAATATACATTTAATTACTAACCAGCTGGCTGCGCATAATAGTTTCTTGAAGAGGTTGGATTGCTTAGCTTGACGGGTTTCTCACAAAGGTGGACCAGCTTGGCTTGGTGATTTCCTCGACGGAGACGGGGGCAAAACAAATATTACAGTTGATAGTAACCAGATCACTCGTCCTCTTTTTGGTATATATAAGAGCGTTCCTATGTCGATAGATAGACCATAGAAAAATTATAAACTACCTTTCTTTACTCAGTAGCTCAGCACTAGTACCTAAACTTTGACAACCAGGAGCTACGCCAGGAACTGTGATTGTCCATAAACCTTAACATTTATCGATTGAAGTTTAAAGCAGGGGTGTAAGATGAACTAGGTATGGATAAATTTACGCTAGTTGGACTATTTAGACGCTAAAATTCAGCTTCCATGTACCGAAATTTCGAAAGCGCATAAACAGTTTTTTCTTCTTTGCTGATCGGAAGATTTGCCGAGCATGGATTTCAACGAGTATCAGCAATCTAAAATCTCCCATATGCAGCACCCTGTGTGTCTCTGCACTCCAAGTTATCATCAGACGCAGCCAAATATTGCAAAAATTAAAAAAAAAAAAAAAAAAAAGCCCCCTCGAGAATCAGATATCTCAGTCTGGCTTGTTAAAATTTCATTTCATTTCCTTTGACAAGGATTATTTACATTTACATCGCTCAAATGGAATAGAGTATGTCTCTCACCCTGGCAAGTCTCACATTTGAGCTCAAGGATATTCACACTCAGGATTTCGTCGCGGGAGGTCTTGGTTGCAATGTGGTGAGATAAGAGTCATAAAATTCAGAAAGGTAGGTTCTGTGGATGGATGTGGTCTACAGATTTCATGTGCTAGGTGGATTCACGTTTAAAATTTAATTCAACTACGCATTATCATTTAAGAATTACACATCTCTCAGAGACGTATTAGTTAACAAATGATATAATTACCATGAGAAAGAAACAAATGAATTTTGCATATATTGAAAGGGCCATAAGCAGAGGTATTTACTGATACTTTGTCGGGCTTGCTCCGGCATCAAACACACCTTCGTAACTATCTTTCTAAAGTGCATGTAGTAGTAAGTTCAATTGGTAATGCTACCCAGGCCTCCCGTATCATTTGTGGAAGTTCATCAAATTCTTCTCATAAGGTCGTAACCCTCTACGGAGTATGTGATCATCTTTATCTTACGACGGCCTGGATTGCTCTGAGTAAGCCTAAATCGATAGCGCGCTGCGTTGCCGTGTTGATCATCAGGATCCCTCCTACATGACTGCTCATTCTGGGCCGGCCTTTGTTCCTGCGATAGTTGTACTTAGCTGAGCTCAATGTTCCTTGCCCTTTTTCCTACAACCTACCCAGTGCCTTTCCCAGTGCCTTTCCTCCCCCTCCCTCTCGCCCCCATAAGCCCAAATCTCGGCAGAAAACTTTTGCTGGGATAACCTTTTCTGCTGTCCAATGAATAGCGCCTAAATCAAATTTCAAAGGTATTCGCTTATCTTCGGCTGTATCTAAAAATCCCTTCCCTAGAGGAAAACATGCGCTGATGTCCCTGCAGCTTAGAGGACGTCCAAACGGCTTTCACTCGCAACCCGAGTTGAACATCAAAGCATTTATATAATTGCTGAACGAAGGGCAGTTATGCAATGCATAAACGAAGACTAGCATTTGACGTAATTCATGCGACAATTAGCCTGTACTAGAGACACGACTAAGTAATCAACTGAATTGAGTGTAAGCAACGTCGAACTATAAACACTTGGTTATTAAGTCACCACTTGTTCTAAGGTTATTCATAATTACAACTTAAGTTCCTCTAATTATCTATTCAAATAAGTACTTAAACTTTCATACCACCTTCTCCATTGGAAGATCATCTCCAAGATACTCTGTATTTGTCGAGCACTGAATTTCCCGTGAGCTAGAAACTTCAACAACCATATCAATACTTGCACCTTCCCGTTCTATTTGCTTAACATGTCAAATTCGCTCTACTCTCAAAAACATTAGTCTGTAAATTTCAAGGTGGTGGGTTTGCGGGCGAGCAACTTGATCATATCTACAATGAATGGACTGGGAGAGATTTTCAAAATCAAAAAAATCGAAGGAAACGCGTCAGCTTTCGGTCAGGCGAGTAATAAACACTGGTCGGGTGGAAATAAGTAAAAATAATTGGTCAGCCAATTGGATAAGCTCTCGAGGTTTCAAGCTATCGCTCATAGAAAAGATTGGTAATGCGAGTGAGAAAATTGGTTGAAGAGACGAACTATGAGATAGGGTGTCAGGATTTGCTTCTCAATTCCTGCAACTTAGCAAGTAAATATCACGTGATATGCAATATTGAGTTTACTACGATCATTATGTTATCTTGTTACCCTCCCATTACACGTACACAAGCATCCATTGCGAGAGCGCGTCAATTAATAAAAGAGCGCTACAAAGCAGAAATATCGGCTTACTGGAACACTAACGCTCCAGATAGGTATAAACGGTTAGGGATTGGTATGACCGGCAGGCCACCACAAGAGTTGCGGATCTTGACTCGTAAAAACCTAGGAAATCTTCTCGCCGCCAGATCAGGGCACGGTAACTTTGCAGCCTACCACCGCAGATTCAAACACACTGATGCTGACACTACTTGTTCCTACGGTCTAGAAAGGTCCCCTGAAAACCCTTTCTACTGCTGGAAACTTCGTCATTAAAGACCACCTAGACCTTTAAACTCTCGTAATCGTGAAGAGGATATCAAGTGGATTCTAAGCACAATTGATGGGGCGCAAGCCTTCCAAAAATGGTGTACGGAGCATAGCCCGTACGAATAAGATAAGAAAATTTAATTTTCTCTTCATTTCTTCTATGTTTTTCACTCCTTTTATTTTAAAAATTACCAAAAAAAAAAACTATGTACATTAATAATTCCCTGACCAGTGTACACACTAGTCAACAGATTTGTTAGGCCCTTGTCCCCTAGCGACTTGTAACATTACGAGAAGCTGGAGTAGATTAATTAGTCGTATTTCAACGAGAGTAACTGCCTGGTAGCTTTACGCTGCGCAGGCACGCCAAACGCCTTTCGGGGGGCACGAGGCCGGGCTACGCCCGTGAGCCTGCTTGGCGTTAAATGTTTAATAAATAAATAAATAAATATCTTGTTACCCTAGTTACTGTATTTACATCAGGAACACTTTGTCTCCTTCCCATTTGGGTTTGGTTCTACGGTGATCATTGTGTACGTATTTAGGCTCTGCCCACTCTCCTTTATTTGTTCGTCCCATCTAGCCTTTTGTCTTTCCTTGTCTCCTTGATTATTGTCTAGAGAATCGATATAAATAATATAATACTAGGAGATCCTTGATAACCACCCTCAGCCTTATTCTATCCATATCTCAACCCCTTGACCTATTTAAAGATTAGTAGCCTCCCGTGCCGACATAGGGGGAGATGACAGTAAGGGAGAAATGGTGAAGTTGAACTTCTGGTCGTCTCGAGACGAATCTTCTTGTTTTTCCTGGTGCATTTAATTACTGGTGGAATAAACAGCGTAAGGTAATGCTACCATTTGGTACAATACGAGTATATAATTTAAAATGAAAGGTGTCAGCTAAAAAATATCTACCCTAGAGACCCTCCCCAAGGAAGTAATATACAATGTGCGGGATATGCTTGAAATCAGCTACGTCATAATGTCTACGTCGTTATGATTACACATATCATGTGACTTGTCTGTAACAATGGCTCTCTAATTCACCAAATTTAATGAGAGTATAGATTTCTTTAAGATACTGAAACTTGCAAAATTTAATAAGAGAAATTTAAGTATACAAAGACGAATCTTTCATCGAATAATAAAGTAAATAATTCATATTAAGCTTTATCACTTAATAATATATTAATAGAATGTAATACTCCAATAGATAAGTATAGGTCCTTACTCTCGCAACTTGTAATTTAACAGAATTCTGCTGTACTTCTTAACTACACTTCGTGATATTGACTACGCCAACTTTGAATCCCAATTGAGAATCTCATCCTATTTGTTCGGTTGGTCTTAGCCCCACCCCCTTGTCGTACCTACAATGGGGTGAGGGACAGCAATACGCAAATATTTCATCTCCCATCCAAAATATTTTATTTCTAAACCCTACATCACCATCAAGATTAACTTATTTCGTATTACAAAAAACGTATATTAGTACTGTATCTATTTCTATATCTATTCAGTAAGTAAATGAGGCATGAGGAAGGCCATGCCTGTAAATTAGAAGCTACATATTTAGTTCAGAATCTAAGTCGCTTTACATTGAATTTACGTTCCTAGCAAAATTAAATCACAACCATAAGATTTCATTTTTCATTTTTGAGATAAATCGAAATTTCGAGAGCTAGTTAGTAGAGACACGTCTCTAGATCCACGATTTATATGTTTCCAGAAGGCGTAGTTGGGATTAGAAAAAGATGACATTACAAACCTGTCACACAAATTGCAACATAACAAGCCACAGCTTGCCCCTTTGTCAAAACAGCAATACGCAAATGCCACTGCTGTCTCATTGGCTCAAATAATGTTTAAGCTGGCGGTACTTCCTCGGAGCTAAATAACATTGATCTAACACAGATTGAGCCAATATATCTACAATATTTTTGTTGCTATCCACGGAAGTATTTTATTTCTAGCCAGAAAGTGTCATAAAATTCATGAAAAAATACAGTTGATGAACACTAAATTGATCAAAAGGTAATTGTCGAATATTTTCCATGTCTCTGAAGTTAACATAATTGGCAGAAATCATGAACAGCTTTTATTTCATTAAGTAAATATTTTGCTGTGGAATCAAATGTCGAAGAGATTATTCGTCAACTTGCATTGGAAGCGACTTTCAGCCCTGATAAACTTCTTGTCTGGATCCGAATAGTCTGCGTTAGTAATCGGATTTTTGAAAGTTGAGAATTTTGTTGCGTCAAAATAACGATTTTGACTTGTTGATTCTTTGTACAATCCATGTCTGGCAATTCTTCCGGCTGTGGAAAAAGAAAGTTATGAAATAATCATACATAAGAAGTGTTATTTTAGCGCGGAAATATTCCAGTAAAGATCTGCATACCCCTAGCTAGCGCAGTTTTAATCCTTGTTTTTAGGCCAAACTGCAAGGTAAAAATCTATGCGAGTTACATATTTTCAGGGTCGAGATAGTATATATAGTGAGTGAGTGTACCACAAGCAAGAATTTGGAAAGCAAAGATTTAATAAAGCTGCCGATCTAAACTATAAGATGTGGATTATTGATCCAGACTTTGTTTGGTATTCAACATCAATTTCCATTAACTTATTCCTAACTCTTAAGTGAACCAATATGTAATCTCTCTCTACTTGTTGACCAATTATCAATACGAATGAGCGTCAACTGTGGCAATACCGACGAACAACCCAATATATCAACATATGTATATTAACAACGGCTTATGCACGTTAGCATCTGATATATTTTAGGTAAAAACGGCTTCACCAGCTCAGACACTTCAGCTTCATCGATAAGGTTCCTCTGCTATGGTACCTTTTCATGTTGCATATGATCGACATTTTACCAGGATTAAAGCCTATCTCATCTGCATGGTCGTGTGCACTCAAAAGTGTTAGATTTTAGGGATTTAAAAATTTCAAGGACAGAGTACAATAAAGTGCAGGGGGCGTAACGTCTTACAGGTCAACCGCAATTGCACGTTAAATCGGCGTCAAAAGCAAATCATTCCAGTTAACTAAACAATCAATTTGTGAAAATCCAATAATATTGATAAAACCAAATGCCGTTATCTATCTTTGTCAGCATTTCAGCGTCATCAAGGAATAATAATACTACAACGAGGGTGTTTTAATGTCACTTCGCAGACAAATAAATGTAGTGTACAATACAGAGTCTCTTTTTTCACCCGTCTCTGTGCTACTTTTCTTAAATTATGAACGATTTATTACAGCAAACAATGCGAGCAATCCTCCACATAGGGTCAAACATGTTCGCATAGAATGTTTATAAGCCCATTCATTCATCTTATCATCGACTTCTTTCCGATCGATATCCAGGCCTTCTTTCTCGTGCCACTCTTCCAAAAATTTGTTTGTCGGGAAGACAACAACTAATGTATATGGTATAATCGAAATTGCCAACAGTGACGCCAGCGCCCAGAGTTTTCCTTCAGATGAATGGTAGAAATAGTATGAGACATAGGCCATAGCAGTCGAAGTAACAAACGCCATGTGAGGAGCCGTTCTCGAGCCGAGGATATATGTATCTTTCCATTGCGATAGCAGAAGCGGCGTTGGAGATTGTTGTATGGCAGGCATGACAAATCGAGAAATACATGACATTGCACCTATATTGCTTGATTTTATTTATTGTTGATAATAAATGATTCGATGAATGAGAAAAAGGAGGGGAGAGTATGGTAGAAAAAGCAACGACAAAAATGAATAAATATAACGTCAGTGGAGAATTTGTTTACCGGCAGAAAATAGGGCTCCGAGGATTCCCACCGCCTGGGCTATTCGGACAGAGATTGGCAGATCAGACATCTTTAATCCTCTTATACAATATTGTTATGCTTTATTCAGGAGCATGAGAGAGGTAGTTTGAGAATGATAAATGTCAACATTTAATAAATTCAGTCCGTCATTTCTTTCATCTATTATATATTAGAAAACATGAGGGGCCAGAACCCCGGCTGTGCTGATTCTGACTTGGTTTCCGTTCATCAATCACGACCTGTAAGTTAACCGGCATTGGTGAGCAAGGTACAACGGATGGACCGTGCATATCAAGGGAGTTACTAATATATTTGGCACAAAGACGAATAGCTTCATCGGATTATCGCTTTTCATTTTCCAATTACGAGCAGTCTAATCTACTGGAGTTCGGAGAAAAGTCGATGGCGGGTAGACCGTGCACGCACGTCCAATTGTCCAAAATTAGGATCTACCCGTGGCTGCCAACTTCCATTTAATTTTTGGAAAGTTGCACAACATCCAGACTTTACATAACTGTAGAACCCGGGTAATCATATGACTGACACCGTGAGATACTTGTGCCCTACTGCCACGTTAATGATTCTCACCCTACCCCGCCCTGGACAATGTTTATAGGAAAATTCAAAGTAATTTTACAACAACTAGCAGAGTGGATCATGAGATGGTCCAACTCCCAAATCTGTAACTTAGCAAACTTAGTCACGAGCATTTGCTGCAGCCAAAAGCTTTAGCAGCGCGTCCTACGCTCCACAGGAGGCTATAAGGCGGCTATCGATAGATAGTTTTGCCCCGGACGTAAAATGTTTCATATCAATCAAAATCAATTCAATTCTCACCTTCCCCCGGTCAAAGTGGATTACGGCCTCGCTTCAGGGATCTTTTCCTCACTAGCTCGTATTTAGCCAAAGTAGAAATATTCTGCCTGGTCTCTTAGGCCCTTCAGCGCAAAACACTATATTCTCTCACTTCTCGAAACATACGTTTCCCATCACAAACTCTGCTCTATACGCTTGGCGAATACCACTTGGAATCCGAATCCATCAAAGAAAGATTATGTGGAGAATTCATCTTAGTCTTATCGCTCTATGTGTCCCTCGTTTGCCATCTTAGAGAGAAAAAGGGTGAAGTCTCGCTAAACTTAACGCGATCACCATAGAAACCATTTGTGATAAGAGTGCAATTAAGCATAACTACAACTAAATGTCATTTCAACATTTCAAATGAATACGAATGAGCGAAAAAAAAGATGCTCCAAGAGGCCTCCAACTGAAACTGTATATTAATAAAAGTATTTTATTGGATCTTTACCATCGATTTAACGAGTAAAGACTGGAAGTGCTTTGTCACCTCTGAATTTCCTCTTAAGCTCACCGAAAAATGCATGAATTCTAGCCTTTCCACCTAAAAAGCTCTCTTTCAACTTATGCAAGGCTTTTATAACATTATTCAATATAGTATGATAAGCTTGTTCGAGAAATTGTGTTAAGATAAAGCTTGAGGTAGCTTTGTATCAAACAGTATCCCCATCGATTTGTATGACTACCTCATTAAGCTTCCGGAATTGAGAAATTGAAAATTTCTTCGTTTGGCTAATGGTGGTGATTTGTTACCACGAGAGCCCACCCTGCCAGCCCCAGACGAAACAGGGTAGCCTTCCATTGGCAATTTGTCATACTAGAGCTTGATCTATTCTTCCTCTTTCTCGACAATGAATTTTCCTCAAGGTCCCGATTAATGTCACAATTTAAATATCAACTCAAAAAGACACGATTTTCGTTGGATTTTGATTTTCCAGTTGTTGAGATCCAACAGGCAAACCCGTGGCCGCCATCGACTAGATATCTGTTTAATTCATCTTTTGCGTAATTTAATCAAGACATGTGAGCTCTAATGGATAAATGTCGGGAAGTAAATATTCCTAAGTTGCTTTTTTCAGATAAAAGATATAGGAACGAATGATGAAGCATCAGTTTGGTGCAGAGTAATCGCATTTGAAGACATTTTCACGAGTAGAGTGATAACTTTTAACTTTCTTGGATTTTCTAATAAATTACAAAATTGAATAGCAATATTATAAAATTGAGTTATTAACGAATCTCTAGTGATTGTATCTATGTCAGATTCTATGTTTATTCATTTGCATCTGAGAACTATTCACTTGACAATAATATACGCACGCACTACCACTATACTACCACTGGGATGTCTTGTATTATTGAAGTCGTTTAAAGTTTGCTAGTGTATGGACTTCTACATAGCTCATATTGAGAGCTTGTCCACATCATGTTGCTACGTGATGTTTAAGAATAGCTGCCAATCAAGGTGTCAAGATTTTCTTATCTTGTGTAATATATATTTGGAGATATACCCTATCACTGTGTTCTATGATTCTGGTCTGGCCTTTTCGTCAAGTGATGAAGCATCTATTTCATGTATCATGTAGGATAGTAACCCCTAGTCGGGATTGCTAAACGAAGGGTACCAAATTGCTAAACGTAGAGCAGTTATGCTATGCATGAACGTAGACTAGTATTTGACGTGATTTATGCAAGATAATATGAATGCTGATGGTAATCGCTAGTGTACGACACCTGTAAATTGCTACTCAATGGGCCTTGACTGAAAACGCCAATTAAATGACCAACTTCGCCAGTTTTCCGTTTCCCCCAATTTTCACACTATGTATTAATTTCTTGATGATGTAAAAAAACCGTATCCCAGCAGGTTCGAATTTGGTTCACAATCATCATTTTCTAAAACCCTGTACCTTCATCAAATTTTATCAAAATTCAATAAAATAAGCTTGTGTCTTATATACCTTACATCAATGAATCTTACGAGCTAAGTTTCTATCACTCATTGCTAAAATTAGAGGTCTTTTAAAGTCGTATATCTGCTCCATAGTACTTGTGAGAACCAATTGTGCTCGATTAAGAAATAGCTTGTTAAAAATTCCCACTTAACCCAGTATTTATAGCCTATGGACATCTAGTATTTCAGTCAAGTCGATTTTTTTTTTTTTTTTTTGGAGACAGCTTGCAGGGCCAAAAGCTGGTGACAGCAGCAATGGAGCTCGTTTGGTAGTGGTGCTCATGATTTATATTTTCGACAACTTCTGACCCCTGTAATTTCCATATCTAGAATGAATTGATCGGAAGCTGACGTGTTTTCTTTGATTTTCTTGACATGTTATATAGATTTGTGAGTCTCTCCCAGTCGATTCATTGTAGATGTGATCAAGTTGCTCGCTCGCAAACCCTTCCTCCTGAAAATTATAGTCTAAAATTTTTGAGACAAAAGCAAACTTGAGAAGTTAAGCATAGATAGCGGGAAGGTGTAAGTATTGATATGGTTGGTGAAGTTTCTAGCTCACGGAAAATTCAGTGCTCCACGAACGCAGAGTAAATTATAAATCTTACACTGGAGAAGGTGGTGTGGAAGTGTAATTATTTTACAGAAATGATATTTAGAGGGTCTAAAGTGACAATCTTCAAAAACCTTAGAACAATTAATGGCTTTCTGTAAGAATTGGTCTAAGATGTATACAAGGATAGGATTGCACCCGAAGCTAGATGATGACTTGAGATTATGAGAATGATTGTATTCATTGTTTTTCTACTATCTGGTCTAGCTAACACTACTTATAACTATGGTATAGTCTCCTTGTATGAGGGTCTGTAAGTATGATTCTTCTCATTACGTAGGTAAGGCAAACGCAATCATTGTTATGAACACTTGAGTCTGAATTTACCGTGTACTGTTCGGAACTTCCGAGTTATCGATGGCTTCGGAGTTGCCGTTGCACCTCCTCGCCTAATCTTTGCTCACCCGTTGCTCAACTAGTTATGCATACCCCTGCATAAACCAGCAAAGCCTAAATCAACCAATTAAAAAATCTCTGTTGTACGGGAAACCAAATTGAAGGAATAGAGCATTGATTGGCTGAAAGAAGGAAAGTGTGCAGGTAATTTACATAAAAATTAACCTCTTGGGGGGGGGGGGAGGGGGGTTAGATGAATGGTGTACAGAAAGATAGACATAGAGGAGGTTAGATGATTAGTTCAGCACAAAGTAATCCAGAAATCAAATTCTTAGCTACAACAATCGTCGATGTACTTCTGTTTGAGAAATTTAACTTCGATAAGATCTATTTAAGTATTGAAATGAATATTCTGCTAACAATTTCTAGCTATTTTCTTTACTCAAAGTTGGATAACAGGGTGATAAAAGTTTTTTATTTCACAATTTTAATTCTTCTTGTGTAAATTTATATGTGTAAAGTAGTGTTGGAAATGGAGGAGCTCGGTAGCGTCAAGACCCCGGCCCTCGCCATGTAAGATTTCCCAACTTGACCATGTCCTTTCAAAAGTGCAATAGTTTCGTTGCTTAATGCAAAACAACACCAAAAGTTATGAATCGTTTACAATTAATTGTATTACCTATAGGTTTATTATCAAACATAAGTTGCCTCTGGCACTTCCAGAGAGATATATTTTTGTATATTAATATCAATCTTTGTCCTAGTTAAACATATGTTTTTAGATATCTGTATAATATTATTTTTACTTTACTTCTCCTATTCCTTGAAAATATACTTTATTTCCAACAAGTAGTAATGGTTATAATTTGTAGCTTAGGTTATTTGCTCTTATTCTCGTAATGAGGATTTCTGTATTATTTTCGTTTAGGATAAAAATCTCTAATTCTTGCAGAGGAGAGGAGGGGTGGTTTCTGGAGACATTCCCGAATCTTATTGTGTAAAGACAACTTTGCGATAAATTAGTTTCTTATTGTTTTTAGTTCTTATTTTCTTCCTTTAGCTTTTCCTCTGCTCTCTTGGAGCAATGGAGGATAATGTCGACATGTAAGGCGACATGTCCCCTATTTCCGTGACACCTTCGCGTTCGTCACGGTTTGACCCTTTCTCAACATCTCAAAGCTGTAAACTACGTGAGAGGAAAAAATATTGAACCTTTTCAGCAAATTCCGTGTACTACATCATAAAATATTACTCCTTCTGGTACGGTAACGGACCCGATTCATATAACAAAATGCGAACCACAGATTTCCTGTTGTAAATACAAGGTTACGAAGGGAATCAGAGTGAGAGGTATCTGAGAGAGTACTGATCACGATAAGATGATACGTAAAGTATAGATATGTCTCAATGAATTATCTCTATTGATTGAATGTATAAAAGGAAAAATGTTAATGTGTAACAGATCAAAATATAGAAGCAATGAGCTTTCGAATAAGTGATGGTAATTTATATTAAAACTATGGAGATCTAACCCACAGGAACTACGTCTACTTATACACGGCGAAAGTCTACTAATTGTCTCTTGATCAATAATCATAGAAACCTTCTAGAATATTCTAATAGCTAGATAGAATATTCTCCAGCTAAGTGTTTTCATGTTCCTTACGATACAGAAATTTATAGAACTTCATAGAATCATGGAATCTTCTCAAAGTTTCCATGACCTCCAAAAAACTCGAGCTATTGTCAATGCCTAAGCTTAATAGCGCAGGCTACAGGGAATCATCGGCTTACCAGCCGTTACATAATGAATGAACAGAGGTCTACCACCTCATTATATACATCTCTCCAGAACTCCTAGCCATTCTCTACTATTCTACTAGAATGTTCTATTCTAAGTACATATCACTACAATAGGTAAAATACCCTCACTTCAATAGATCTGGTGTTGTTCTATGTTCTTCTAACATATTCCAGTATTTTCCATGATATTCCCAAATCCCTAAAGCGTATATTGGGAATAACTATCTTGTAAATAGAGTTTGGCACTAGCTTAGTTACCGCTAAGCGAGTGTATACAAGCATCAACCATGTTAATATACTAGGGAATTATAACACTTCCCTCACTCAGACAACAGATGCCACATATGATGCAGCCTCCAAGGCACTTCAGGCTAAACACACAGTTCTGTTCACTATATTAAGGGCGCTTGAACAGATCATTGTAAGCTTTAAGGATACTGCTTATGAACACCTAGCTCAACAAGTTATTGAACTTATCACGAATACTATTCAAAGTTTCATCAGCAGCAATCCCTCAAGCAAAACAACTAAAGCCCAAAAATTTGGACCAGAGAACTCATTCTATCCACACTCCTTTCTATGGTGCTATTGCCAGTAACTTTCCTAAGGTTGTACTATCCTCCAGCTCAGTCGGATCTCAATCCAGAGCTCGGACAAACCAATATCCCAGAGCATCCGATGATGTTATAGACAAAAGAATCTTCGTCCGTTTACCAGAAGGTTATGTCAGCCGCAGCCATCATACCCATGCAGTTAAATTAGCTCTAACAGAAAAGCTTGGTTTGAGTGTTTGCCCGCCCAAAAAGAGTGCAATATGTTAAGTCTAAATTTGCGCTTCTGTCAGCCAATGAAGACCAAGTAGCAAAAATACCAGAAATAGCTCCAGATATCACAGCTACTCTTAGCGGTACAGTTAAAAAGGCTGAAAAGTGGTTCAATTATGTTCTTGATTACGTTCCACGGTTGATAAAGTGCATCGATGGATCGACTGTGAAGGTCACACCAGAAATAGCACTCGAAGACATTAAGTTTGAAATTGGTGTCTCACCAACACGAGTAGCTTGGACAAAAAGAAGTTTATTAAATCTTGAACAAGAAGGCTTAGTAGTTGTCTCCTTCGCGAGTCCGACTCGGGCCCTCCGTCCTTAGCGCAAGCAGAATAGATCGTAATATAAAGCGCACCCATAAAGTAACAAAATGTAATAGATGTTAGGGCTTTTACGATCAAAGAAAGTGCAATCGAGATACTAAATGCCCAAAATATGCCTCTGAGGATCATAATTTTGTCAAGGGATCCCGAAATGCTGTAACTGTAAAGGCTCTCACACTGCCCTCAACGGAAACTGTCCTGCAAAACCAATTTTTGGGCGGGGCATAATCATACTCCCAACTCGGATGGAGATGGCCAGATTCCATGCGACAAAAGAAACAGCATGAAAAATTGCTTATCCCAAAACACAAGCTCAAGTCCAGACCGCCAACTTCACCTCCTCATGTTAGAGAGACATAAGAGGGCTCAAACAAAGATTCTTAAGATATTTTAAGCAAATGATGGTCGTGGTCAGGCTAACCACGACCTTGCACTGGCTTTAGCCCACGTCGAAGATATCAATGTAATACTTCTACAACCTTGGAAATTAAATGACTCTAAGAAACGTATAACAAAAAATTATGAAGACTTCAAAGTTTTTGGTCCTACAGACTTATTGGAAATAAGAACTAGGACAATTATCTACTTTCGGAAGGGAAGAAATTTATGTCCCGAACAACACCGCCCCGTAGACACCACGGATATCTGTTGGATAAAGCTAACAGGGGTGCAGTCTCCAATAGATATCACTAATGTATATAAGCCTCCATATGAGAGTATAGAAGGCCCTTTTATATCAATTCTTAAAGAATGGCAAGTTCCAAGGAACTGCATCATTGTGGGAGATTTTAACACAAGACACCTTATTTGGGATAGCCGAGCGGAAGCAACGAGGAGAGCGGAAGAACTCGTCAACTGGATGCAGAACTCTGATCTGAACATTATTTCACTAATGAATCTTCCTACACATGATAGAGGCAGTACGCTGGATTTAACTTCTCAAACATATTGGGAGCTAATTGCACAATTAAGGAGCATCTTCATACAACCTCTGACCTCGAAACACAACTAACCACCGTCAGTATAAGATGCTTATCTACCACATCCCTCCCTTGATTTAAAGAAACTCCAGACTCTTCCTTAAGGATAGCAGCAGGATTCTGCGAAACGCTTCCTTACCCACATCTTTTTCCTGAAGGCCTAGACGATTTAGCCACTCTCATAACAAATGCAATCTAGTATAGCATGTTAAGATTTATACCACAACTTAAATCAAGTAATATAGGAACTCGATGGTGGAACAGCGATTATGCAAAGAGGGCAGCAGAATACCGTCTAGCTTGGCGCTCTGGAGATGCAAGTATGAAAAAACAGGCTTGAGAATGGCCAAAGGAGAGGCTAAGAAGAATATGTGGCAATCTGAAGTCCAAAACGCAAGCAAACCTTCACGAATTTTCAAGATTATTCGTTGACACAAAACAAGAGGCAACTTCTCAAACCTACCTATCAAGCATGCTGACCAATCCTACCCAGAAAGCTTAGAAAAGACTAAAATTCTTCGTCACGCCCTGCTAGAGGGACGGGCTTCTTCAGAAGATATTTCAGAAAGATCGATCCCTAGAAACTTAGCTGATACTATTGAAGTCAAGTCCGAAGTAATTGAAGAAGTACGTCAATGTCTTCTTAACACTTCCAACACATCTCGAGGTGCCGATGGAATCACGGTGAAAATACTAGAGTCCTACTAGGACAGTGTCAAGGATATGATAGTACACCTATTCAGGAGATGTTTACTCGTAGACTATTATCCAAAAATTTTCAGAAGCGCTGAAGTCATTTTCATACCAAAGTCTAATAAAAGAGACCTTATTTCCTCCTGGTCCTCGCGCCCAATGTCTCTGCTCTCTTTTTCGCCTTACTCCTCGCAATGGATATCAAAGGGGCCATTTATAAAACAGACTATGACCAAGGCTGGCCCGGTTGGCTAATCCGATGGGTGACATCATTTATCAGCCAAAGATCAGCAAACATTAGATTCGAAAGAATTGTTACGCAAGACGAACCATTGACATATGGATTACCTCAAGGCTCACCAATATCTTCCATTCTTTTTATGTTATATACAGAGCCAAGTTTAACAACATTAAATTTTCGCACTAAATACGCTTATGCAGACGACCTAGCCATACTAAGAACAGGATCTAATCTCTCAGATTGCACCAAAAAGCTTTAAGCAGATATAGCCCTCATCATGAATTGGGGTGAATAGAACGCGATCTTATTTGACTTAGATAAAACAGAGCTGCAACACTTTACTGTGACTCCGAAGCCTAAGAAATACCCAGGAATGCATATCCAGGGAGTGTCTATTTTGGCGAATTAATCAAAACGATGGCTCGGCATTTGGCTTGATCGTAAACTGTCTTTCTTAGATCACGCAACTAAGCGGTCAGCTAAAGCTATTTTAGTGTCAGGGTTCCTAAGACGGCCCAACAACACATAAAGGGGGTCGCCACTTTAATTAGTAAGACAAGCTATCAAGGCCTGCGTCATTCCTGTAGTGCTTTATAGCGTTGAAGTCTGGTAGTCAGGGACCACAGAATTCGCATGGCAGAATAGCAAATGCCTCCTCTAAAATAGCCGACATAGTAAATAAGTCTCTCGCATTAATCGTGCAATTATTTCAGGGCTTAGGGCTGTTCTACCAGTTTATAAGACAACATAATTGCCTTCATTATACCATGAATCAGACACACTGCCAGCTTTGAGCTACTTAAGTACGCTCGTATCCATCAAGCACTTCGAATCCGGAGTTTAGACGAGCTATACCCATTAAGCCAGAGAGCTTTTGAGCAAGTTCACACTCGTCACGCCCAATAAGCTAACCTTCTTCCTGGACTTCACGACTCTGACATCCCTTTTTTGTTACAAAATATTCCTTCTCCGTAGGAACTTATCTACTCATCGATCCACGATACTCATCTATACACGAGTGGGTCTTGCCATAGCCTAGACTCTTATGGTGGGGGCTCTTTAGCCTAACAGAGTGCCCAGAAGGTAATCTCAGGAAAATTACGCCTCCACAACTTTGCCGCAGCTGTGGACGCTGAGATAACAGCAATAGCAGAAGATATTAATACAGCAATTAGAAGTTATCCGATACATTTTGCAAGAAATCTCTTTGTTTTCTCGGCTATTAATACTGCTGTAGATATTGGCAATGGGCGTATTCCTTTAACAAGTCAAGTTTAAGTCTTGAGGATCCGTCAAAGATTGACTTTTGAGAAAATGACTACCTCATGTAGCCCTAGGTGTGCTAGTTTCTGAATGGATCTCAGAGCACTCTAACAACTTGGGAAACGACAAAGCCGATAAAATGGCGAAATTTGGGTCCAAGTTACCGGCCCCTTCTACACATGGCTACACCTACCCCGTATCCAAGGAAATTGCAAGAACACTAATTACAAAACATTCTGAAGGCTTGTGTGAAAAAAACGCGCCATGTCGTTGCAAGAAGCTAGGGATTACTTTTCGCCCCAATCCCCGCGAACTTATTTTAGCCAGAAATACACTCAGCAATCTGATAGCAGCAAGATCAAGCCACAATGATCTTAAAAAATATCATGTCCGCTTTCACCATCACAGTTTTGACTCGTCCGAATGTGGTTAACCAAAAAGCCCCGAGCTCTTGTTTTTCTGTAGGATTACTCCCGAACCCACTTATCACAAATGGACTTCTTCATGAAGGCCTTAACTTCTTTTTTTGCCTGTTAGTGGTCAGACAGAATAATCACATCACTAAGACTGAAATTACGCTGAAAATAGCCTCCAGATCATACGTATGAGCAGACATAATATTTCTGATCTAAGACCGTTTAAGTGTCTATTCACATATTTTTACTCGTTTTTCCCGCGTGTTCTTCATCCCCAAGCATGTCTCGTGATATGTCTACTCAAAGAGCAGATAAAGGGCTCATACTTTTCTTAGATTGATGAGTTACTATTTGACTTTGTCTTATGTATGGCGATTCTATATAAGTATTCGTCGTATAAGGCCAATGATAGTCAGATTATATATTTGAGAATAACTTCAGAATACTATCAGTTCAAGAGTGAAATGAGTAACTTTGATAAAGATAATTTAATTTAGGAAGAATCTCATCTCTACAGCTAAGGTTTTACTACGAGTTATATCTAAACTATTCAACAACACAATAATAGCCAATTTGTGTTGTGGCCGCTTAGTAGCAAGTATCTAAAACATGACTGTTACGGTTTACATGAATATAAAACGTGTAGACCCAAAACAAATCTGTTTTGGGTGAAACTAGGTAATGGCAGTAGCCTGGATAAACCAAACACTATTGCTAAACAAACAAATGGAGTTTCTCCATATGAAACAGTTACTTCTTCTAATATATCCACTAGGCTGAATAACTGAGTCTGGAATTACCGTCCTTGACGAGGCATTAGCCACGAAATTCTGTTGTCCTGAATTTCACCGTATTTCCACTTCCAGGCATCTTAATTCTGAAGCCCATCGTGCATAGTTTCCGTCCAGGATTGAAGACTTTAAGAAGTAAGCTAATTGGTTATGATCAGTCAATATAACTTATTTTTCCACACTCTTGAGAAAGTATTTGTACTTCCTGCCAAACTCAACAATCGTATACAACTCCTTTTTATACATACCATAGCTGAATTGAGATTTTGAGAAGGGGAACGCATCATACAACATTGGTACCTCTGTCACCTTCCCATTATCTTGAACATGATCCAGAGTTACTACGCAATCCGCATAATATTAGCTCGCATCACTGTATAATTTTACTGGCTTCAGGAAGTCCCATCCGTGCATCTTCACTACTTGTGCCCATTTTTCTTTTAATATCTAGAATGAAGCTCGCTCTTTTGGTCCGCAAATGAATTCAGCGTTTCCTGTTAAAATCGTTCAAAAGTCTCCTGATTTCAGTAAAATTCTTCGCCTAAATTCTTGTTAAGCCGATTGTCCCAATGAATTTTCGCACATCCGTTGCATCTTTAGCTTCTGGAAATTTCCTTATTTTTTGACAACTTTCGGCTTTTGTCACTAACTCCCCACTCCCCCCCCATAGAGTTAGTTTTGCTCCTTCACTTGCTGCTATATATTCTGCATTTGTAGATGATGTGGCTACAGATTTTTGTTTCTTACTAATTGTCGCGACAGCTCCTCCATTGAGCATCATAATTACGCCAGTAATTGATTTGCGATCACTCATATCACCTGCATATTCTACATCTGCAAATGTAATTAGATCAATAGCTCGAGAGCTGCCACAGTAAATCTCAATGTTATGATCGACCTTGTAGTAAGGTGTTTCACTGCTTTCTCCCCCATATCTGATTCCATGCTCTATTGTATCCTCAATGTAGCTTAAGATCCTTAATAATGTTAGCCAGTGGATATGACGTGCTTTATGGGAGTATTGGGCTAATTTATGCGTTGCGAATATGATATATGTTCTGGTATTACATAAATACATTAGTTTCCCCAGTAATTTCCAGTAGCTTGCCAATTCTTCCTCGGTGCATTCTCTTCCCGAAGTAAATTCAAGCTCTGCTACTGCGTTACTCGCCATTGAAGTGGAGTATAACTTAGTCCCTGACATGGCAAACATTTTCACAATAGCTTCAGCATATTGGGATTGATCTACTATCATCTGCTCCCCTTTTCTTGTGATTCTTATTCCAAGGATATGCCTTGCAAAACCAAGATCTTTCATTTTAAATCTATTTTTGAGTTGTTGCTTGAGGCTCTCAGCCTCTTTTCTGCTTGGTCTAGTAATCAAGAGGTCATCAACATGAATTCTGATGACAGCTATTGTTAGTCGGTTCGTAAAAATAGTTTGGTCAATTTGAATATATTCAAACCCAATTGAGGTCAATAATTCTAAAAGTAGAAGATACCAAACACGTGCGGCTTTGTTAGAGTTTGAAGGATTTAATGCCTGATTTAATAGGCTTTTCGCTTACCGCTTTATTTACTTGTCTTGTTTACTTTTCTCTGTAACCATAGTAACAATGATGTATATATATGTGAAGTCCGTTAGCTAGATCTCTTCACGCTTTGTCTTCTGTCAACTCTTTTCTTCTTAGTCCTAGTCACCAATACAATTACCCTTAGAACAATAGCTTCCTCCGAGATTCACTAGACCCCTTTTCCGTACTTGTTATTACCGCAGTCCCACCTGATTATATCAACTCTCTAGCCATTGTCACCCTCGAAACCTGACACTAGTAATGGAAGCCCAGGATGACCAAATGTAGAAAATTATACATAGAATTTCTAAGAGGAAATATCTCGAAGAACAATTGATATAATTTAAAGAATTTAGAATGTGATCGTTTCAATGATGATATTAAGATATGTAATTTTGTTCATATAATGCATACTATATCAACTATCTAAGGGGAATCTCTTTCTATTATATAGAACAGTATTCTATATTTACCGTGTTAAAGAGCTACCAATAATTTCGATAACGACATTTGAAGGTAGTTTGCTAAGAATAAAATAAGTTGTAAATAAAGACACAAATTCTAAATATAGAAATAGAAACATTAAAACTAGGCTCGTGCATTAGCGGCTAACCGCATAGATCAGTGCTCGGCCAACTCCCGTGAAGCTAACTTTAGTTGATCAATGTCAGAATAGCAACCATTAAAATAACAACCCAAATTTGATCTTGTTGAGAATATCCAATAATTCAGTATTCCTATTTCTGGATTCCTGAATTTCCAACACCAAATCTATCATGAAGTAGGTTTGCCGTACATATAGAGCTACCAGCAATGTCCTTCGGTTTATGGACTGACCACACTCGGTTTGACTATATTCCCCGAAGTATAAGATCACCATTTTTGAAAAGTGAAATTTCATTGTTATTACATATCCATGTTACTCCCCTTTCCGCAAGCATGCCTAACGAAATTAGGTTAATGGAAGATTTAGGTACGTAAAGAACATCACGGAGGATGGTAGAATTTATATAATCAGAGTATTCTGACGTCTTCCAGAATATGCGGACATCAACTTTGCCTGCGGAAAATATTGTTTGTCCATTTGCAACTTCAATCGGGACTTGGTTATACTTAATTTGGCCTAAAAATAAATCTTTGAGAGGTCAAGTGGCATGAGCACATCGTATCTAGGCCCCAGGCATTTTTCAATGAACTTGAAGCAGTAGCACATACATAAGTGAAAAACTCATTATATTCATTATCATTAGATACAGCTTTTCTAATAGGAATAGTATTTGTACTATCAGATTATGTTCGTAAGTTCACTTTCCATTCATGCCAGTTTAGTCCCGAGTTTTTAAACCGTTTTCCTTCCTCTGTTTTTAACCATATCTTGCATTGAGGTTGGACATGACTTCCTTGACAGACCCAGCATTTCTTGGGTCTTTGCCCAGGCATTCTTGTCACTGCATTGGACATTTCAATTTCATGATGGGGATCGTTCATATTTGTTTCTGTTGTCTTGGTGGCTTGAAAAACTTCATACAGTTTCGGGAATTTTTCTTTGTTGACTAAAATTTGTAATACAGTATCGTAATCTGATGGAAGGCTTCGCATCAAAATTACTGCTTGAGCAACGTTAGATATTTCAGCCTCCAGTTCTTGTTCGGTTATTTGGCTAGTCAAATTGATTATAAGATCATATTTCTCGGTAATGGGACTATTTTCCTTTTTTGAACGGCAAACAATTGGGACAGCAATTGAGCGAGAAGAGCTGTATCTTTCATAGCATACCGCGATGTTAAGGTTTTGTAAGCCTCTGAAGCTGTTCGACAGCTCTGAATAGCTACACGATTAGTTGTATCCACGCTCTGCAGTAACATTTTCAAGGCGGAGACATGTTAAAGTTCCCAGTCTTCATGCTTTATTTCAAAGCTTAATTTTTCTGATTCAAGAGCAGTGTCTAGTGATACTGGAGCAACACAAAATTCAGCTCGGAGGTACTTTTTCAGCCTTGCAGCGGCTAGCTCAACTTCGAGATTACCCTGCCATAGTTTAAAATTGTCACGACCTGTAAGAATTGTGCCTCCGTATTTTCCCATTATTCAGTATATTAAAAATATTTTATTTTATTTTTATTTTAGATAGAGGGATTCTGATAAATAAAGGATTTGAAGTTTGAGAGTGATAGATTTACCACTATTATTTAGAGGATTTGAAAAAATCAATTATAAAATTGATATAGAAGGAAGCGCCAAGGTTCTCGTAACCTGTTGTAAATTAATTATATTATTTAAGTTATCTTTCTATTCATCTTTACTAAACAGTTGAGATACATAGTGACGCTAACAGGCTATGGTCTGTGCTAGCTATTTACATGTGATCTACAATCACAACAAGTATTCGTGAGTTATAGCTGCCCCTAACTAGGCATAGAGAACGCAAAGTAATGTCAGTCCTCCGGATGGACCATCATTGCCAAATAATTAATTTTTAAGTCCAGCTTGAAGAACATCAAGTGATCTGGACACCCTAAGTAGTCATGCATCAAGACATTAGTTCCAAAAAGCATCATGACTTATCCTCTACAACATTTTGATAGTTGAAAGTAAGCCTTGACTCATCCTACTTCCCAGGCTTATCAGATTTGTTTACCAGTTGGGCCAATGGGCTGTTTCAATCAGATTGTTGACCATACGCCTCAATTTTTGATTCTTTTAGCCATATTTTAGGCCATCACTAGTGATCCTTTTCATACAGAACTTGTTCCCTGGCAGCCATGGCGCTTGCTTCGATCTTTAGAATGGTTTCGTTCCGTCTTTTAATCGTACTTTATGCGCGCACAGGCCAGTGTAGGGTGTTAAAGGGTTGCCTTATTGTAAGGACACAAGAAGGTTACTTTGAATGTTTATATTTTCGTTGAAGAGGAAAGTCTATCTACAATAATCTGATTGTCTTTTATGTTCCATTAGAGTGCCATACACTAAAGATAGCCTTTCCATCCATTTCTGCGGGAGGTCTGAGTTCTTCTAACTTACTCTCGTATCGTTGATCGAAGAAGCGTCAGGCTTATCTTATATAACCCCTAATGATGATCTTCATAAGCGAGGTGTCGGTTGGTAAACGAAATGGGCTGACTCGGCTAAGGCCGAGTCTCCTTACAAGGGCCCCTGGCCCTATTACATAGGGTAGATTTTCAAATTCAGCTGAATTAAGATCTTTATATGAATATAATAATCTTGTTGGTTTGTTTCATTTATTTTCCGTTAGCATTCCTATCTTGATACCTGTACTCTTAAATTATTTTTCCATTATTTCCTGCGAAACTTCCGATAATTTTTGTTTGACTTGTCTTCTGGGTAACTTGATATCTTAATACTATTCAAATTTTTAATGCTACTCCCTGGCAAACATTTGACGGACCTGCGTCGTTACAAGAGCTCTCAAATCTGCCCATTTCTCGGTTTTTCTCTATTCTTGGAGCGTTTAAGTGACTCGTTATCACAGAAGATCCAATAACCTGCACTGGAAAGTTTTCCAAGCTCGTACACGACAGCTATTTTGAGAGTTGCTCAGGTCTACTTATTTTCCTACTTTTTCCTCATCGAAGATTACTGACCAATCCTCTTCGCCAGTTGATTCATCATCATTAGATTCTAACTCCAGATATTCTGAATTGTCACTAGACTCTGTGTCTTTTACCTCTAATTTATCCGATTCTGAAATTTGGCATAGTACCAACTTGTGCTTTTCGCACTCAACGAATCCTGGTCCTTTGATATCCATCATCCTCTCTCCCTCTTCTCTATCCCCTATTTGGTGAATGGAGTTTCGTATTCTAATCTTTGCATTAACAGTATCCAAACAAGGCAAGCCTAGTTTTAGGTGAATTTCTTCCGTATTTATTGCTGAGAATGGCCGTAAAAATGCCTCAACTTTTCACTCAATCCCGAGAACACCAATCTCGGATTCAGAGTTATGGGTCAGTCTAGCAGAGCTTCCATTTGCTATATTCATTGTTAGGTCACTGGGGTCTCTCTCTGCCAGACATTTTGCTGGAAGCCCCATTTTCTTCAGAGACCTAACGCATACAATTGTCATATCCAACACTTAGTTGGCTTATGCTACTCCTAGTAGCAATAATACCTTAACTGGTGCCACATTTTTATCGTTCTTATCACTGCCGGTATATGGAAAGCCTTTTTATCTGTTGCTATAATTGAGCCGGTTGCTTCCCCCAATACTACTTCAGAGCCCTCTATACTACCTTTTTCCTCAAGTGGTCTTATAAATTTCTTTCCACCTTATTTTTTACAGTTATATAACTTACCCATGTAGAAAGATTTCTAAATGCTGTCGATAGATCGGGAAGAATTTGAAGCAAGTCCATCAGGGATTCTTTCACTTTAATTTCCTGAGGCATTTTTTTATAATAGATAGCTCTCATTCCATATCGCCGGATAATTTCTCGAAGTTGTCGAGCTACTCTCCGCCCCCGTTTATTGGTGTAGTTTCTTATCTTAGCATCCTGCTCTTGACAATTCAATAAATTTTCAATATCCATAAGCCTACCCCATTTCCTAGAATTTCCTATATTCAAAAATGAGTTGAGAATGACCAGGTCATCCATCAGCTATTGATTTGTCAAACCTCACTGATTTCTTTCTTTTAAGTTTCCTTTTTTTTCCTTGCTTTCAATACTTAGAATAACACTCATACTCTGTGTATTATGATTAGTCTTTATATTCCCAAATATCTCCCCTGAGAACTGCTCCAAAGTCATCTCTTGCTCGCACTATCGGTAAAATTACAACTCACCTTCTCACTATATTTTACAATTTACAGGCATGAAACCATTAAAATTGTCATTCAAATTGATACGATTCTATCAATGTATTCATATTTTTTCCTGCAGCTTTTTAAACCTGCATTACTTGTTCTCTTGATAGTATTTAACCGTCCCAAGCCCTCTGTGCAGTCTCTGCTTGTTTAATCTGCTCGATCATAGTAAAGCGAGTACTTGAATTAACTGATGCTTTTTTCATACAGATTTAGAAGATAGCAGTCTATTTGTATGGTCCAGTGACTGGATCTTTTGTAAGTCGCGTGCTCAGTGAGCATTTGCCAACTATTCCAATCCACTCCTTCTCGGTTGCCATACTCTTTTTGAGAAATATGATTATCTCTTTGGATTCCTTATTACTCTTCGGTGTACTTTAAGATATCCAGGAGGTCCTAGATCTTAAAACGGATTCGGGATGCGTACATAGCCTCTCTTGTCTCGTCTCTGGAGGTTGGAGTAGTTGCAATGAGTCGAGGCCCTTTTCTGATTCTAAGGAACAAGACTATCTTTATTCGAGCCACTACGTAGTATTCTGGGTGGAGGTGTCTCTATTCTGGCCTGATTGTATGCGAAAAGGGAGCGTTGCCTCTGTACAAGAGCTGCGTCATCGAAATATAATAGATATGACGTAATTTGGCGATAAATTTAGGGAGCCGCTAACAGGCACTCACCTTGTGCACCTAAATTAAATTACCATAAAATACTGGCGTCTGATTGGCTCATAGTAATATAATCGTCTTTTATCAGCTACACCAGACTTCATGAGATTTGTTCCCGGCTGAACCCCATCTTAACTCATTCCTGATACCTCTACGACATCAGCCATGAATCGGCTTCAAGAACTCACCGAGCAAACCTACAATATCTTTGATGAAGCACGCCGAGTAGTAGACGCTCAGCTCCGTAATGAAGGGTTTATTCTTAGGGTCAAGTATACCAGGAGGGTTGGAAATAAACCAGACGATGACATCAAAGCTTTCCATCTTGTTTGCTACTGCAACGTAAATGCACCGCTAAACATAACAGCTCGACACCTTCGAGCACGCGGGAGCCGTCGCACAGCTTACCAATTTAGTGTGACAATTTATCGAAAACAACTGGAAAACGCGCATGAATGTGCTCTTGAACTGATCAACGTGGAGTACAGCCACGAACCATTTGTTGATCCTGCTGTGCACCCTCAAGGTCATGCTCTCACTACTGCGCATGAAGAGGGGGTTCCCAGCCTCTGCCGCTTTCGTTTGCCTCCTACGCGGGTCGTCCTAGCAATGCAACGAGAGCATAATATTACAGTGACTCCTCGCGACGTGTACAATATCCGCGATAAAGAATGCAAGAATTTTTTGGTTGGTCGCTCTCCAGTTATGGCATTGCTTGACGGACTGGAAGCTAGCATTGATGCGTCCTATCACACCCAATTTGACCACGAAAGAAAACTCACGCATTTGCTGATAGTTTCACCATCAGCAAAAGAAATCTGCTGTAAGTTCACTGCCGGGACAGTCTGGCTGATCGATGCGACATATGAGACCAACCGTTTTAGAGTTCCTTTGATGCATGTTGTTGGTGTCACCGTCACTTCACAAACGTTTAATTTCGCGTATTGCTTCTTTGCGGCAGAGCGCGAAGCGCACTATCTCTGGGCATTGCAGCTCTTAAAGAATGCTTTGATCAGTTCAAGGTGACACCTTCGACCTTTGTGATTGATGGGGAGCTTGCCTTAATGAAAGTTCTGGACAGAGTCTTTCCCGCTGCAACTTCCCTCTGTCGTTGGCACATTATGAAAGACATCACCGCAAGGCAGCGATATAATTTTCAGTTAACGGACGCCTTCCAAGATCTCATTAAGCAGTGGAACATCCTTGTACTGTCATCAACAGTCGACCATTCAATCAACAACATGAATATATACAACGCACGTACCCAATTTATGTCATGAACTACCATGAGACGACGTGGCTTTGCCACAAAACATGATTTGTTTCCTGCTGGTTACGCGACAAGTTACATTTTAAACACACGACCATATCAAGAGTAAAGAGTGCTCATGCCGCCCTGAAAAAATGGATAGCTGTCACCACCGGCGACTTGTTGGCCGTCGATTCAGCTTGTCGCCTTGCATATGAAAGACAACTTGCTGCCATCAAACTCTAGACTGCTAAAGAGCGTGCCGTTGCGGATATGCAATTTGGATCAACTTTTTCTCTAGTCATGGGCAAGATCTCTATGGCAGGATTGACGTCTGTGCTTAGGCAGTACCACAGCCGGCATGACACGGGAAACTGCAAGGGTACGTTTGTCTCATAATTGCGGTCATCACCTACGTTCACCTACGTTCACCTATGCAAGTATACTGACCTAGCTTAAAGATCTGTATGCCTCCAACTTTGGTTATCCGTGCAATCATACCTTTCGATCAAGAGCAACAACAAGGCCATTAAGTCTCTACGATTTTCATGAGCATTGGTGGCTGGTGCAACCTATTCGGGAAGCCCGTGCCGTTGTTTCTTTAGCGTCAACGATCGATTATGCGCTAAAGGGGGTACGTGAGAATTTACGTCAGCACCAATATACCGTCAAAGGAAGATTTTTGAGTATATTCAGTCGATACCGGTCGCAGAAGTCCAAAATCATGCAGTTCTGCGGACTGGTAGAGGTCGTCCCAAAGGCGCATTGAACAGGCCAAGAGCCTCACAAACCTCCACAAGAAGAGACCTTTTGCAGTTTGAGGTTGTCCAAGCTTCCTTGAGGCCTTGAAGGAGATGCGGAAGGTAGAGGTAGGCTGGGTACAATGTAAGAAGTTGTCACACCTTCTGCACTGGTATTGGACGCATCGACAAGCATGGCCGACCTGATTTAAGGTCTATTTACGATGTCAGAGCGGTGGGAGAGATGAAATATTGAGAGTTGGAATATTGATATGATATGTTTAAACAGGTACTGTATTGATCAATGTAAACAAGCAGAAGACAGATAAACAAGTAGAAATGAAAAATACTTGAGAAGCTTTGTTAGCGATTAAAATGATATGCAAGCTATTTGAAGTGTTGGTTCGTCTATATTCATGTCAAATAAGTAGAATACAGGGTAAATGCATTACAAAATAGGTTCTCTGTTTATACATCTCTCTGACTTGCTGTTCAGTCCTATTTGGCTGAGGATCTCAGGCGCCGAGTGGTTGATCTTCATAAATGATAGTCGTCTGATTCTACCCTGACCGTTTTGTAGTATTCCCCGACATTTTACTTATTGTGGGGTTTTGCGGTAAAAGTCATTTTGAGCCAATCAGGCGCCAGTATTTTATTGTAATTTAATTTAGGTGCACAAGATGAGTGCCCGTTAGCGGAGAGTGAGTACCTGTTAGCGGCTCCCTTTAATTATTTAAACATAAATAAACGTCTTCTCTTTTAATCCATCAATAAATTATTGTGGCGAATTGTGGCTAACCTAGTAAAATTGGGAGTTCCAGATTTTTTTTGAAAAGAAAAAATTATTTGGATTTCTCTATTTTTTTTTTTTTTTTTAGTTTCGTCGAGTACTTTAAATCCTGTGTAATACTTCCTCACCCATGTGTACCTCTTGCTCTGAAAGGTGATTTGTAAATAAAACTTCACCAGAGGCAATTAAGGGCTTCAGAAATTTTCATGGCAGTATTACTACCGAAAAAAGCCATAATTTAATATGATTGGTCAATTATTTAAATTACCTCAGAATATTATAAATTCTTCGGCAGAATCTATAATTACATGAGCAGGGTGCTGCAGCTATTTCTTCAGGGGACTATCGGTATCACCCGCCCCGCACCCCTACCTTGCCGTAGGGGTTAGAGATCATGTAGCACTAAATCTACAAAACAGACTCTTTGTAGCGGCTTGGGAGTTCAATGAATGAAATTTTACTCTTCTGTCCTTGTGGTCTCGCGAACTGGGTCTCTGCCATTTGAAAATTTGGATTATGATGAGTGGGCATAATTAAATGTAGCTGGGGTTTTGGTGAGGTCCGACCAGGATTTACTTACTGTGACTAGGATTTAAAAGTGTTATCGGCGGGGTAGAAGTGAATAGGTATTGCGGAATATGATTGGCTTAATTGCCAACGATAAGGAAGCGGTGTGGACTAGTTCCTGATAATAAGTGGGCAAAATACCGGCTCCCTTCCCTTTAATTATAATTACTAATAAAATTTAGTAATCACAAAATCAATTATGGGAATGTATATTTTGCCTACACCCCCCCTGTTTATACCCCAGCAATGTTAGCATGAATCTTCTGATTGGCGAAAATCATCACGGGCATGCTTATAGAAGCTTGAAAATTTACCCTGTTATGATTATTTGTTTTTTTACAAATCTAAGCTGAGACTAAATTTATAATGAAGGATTCTCTTCTGGCATTGTGACTTTAGGAAGGTGAGTTTGTGTATATCCGGTTGCTTATTAAGTTTGACAATCTCGGTTATAAATTCCTTTCTGAAAAATCCTTGTCTGAATATACAGATGTTCTCGGCTCAGTTATGGATTGCAAACCAAAAACACATAATACCCTTTGTAGGATAAAATAGGTTCTATGCTACACATCCTACAATATCAAAGTCGGGGCCAAAGTTTAGCCGGACTTCAGTGATTCAACAGTAATCAAATTTTGTAAGATTAAGATGGTTTGCCTGAAAGAAAAGCTCATATATTTTTAATTAGCAAATTTCGACATAGAAATTAAATTAGTGGTTAAATCTACCGCCCTAGTAGGTAGCTGACGAAAATTAGCTATCGCATAACGACTCATTTTTCATCCTCTTCTGTCTCTTCTTCTGTTTCCGTCTCATCTGTCTCCTCCCCTTCTGACTCTTCAGCTTCTCGCTCAGCTTCCTTCTTGGGTTCGACCTTCTTTTCACTCGTCTTACCCTCGGGTTCTTTCACATATCCTTGCTCTGGTGGTGCCGAGTCAGTTGTCTCGTCAACCTTCATTGGCTCACAATTCTTATATTCCTTTACTACAGGCGCATGGCACCCTATGATTGGACAGGGCCCGGTTAAGGTAGGCTTTGATTTGAACAAAGCTACAACACCTGCAAATTGACAATTTCCATCGAGAACGATGAAGTTATTATGTGAATTTCGCCTAAAGAAACCTACATACTTATGATTAGTGCTGTTTGATGGCAGTTTATGAATATTATTTAACCGCCCCCTCAGTAATTTCATTGAGTATGAGTAAGGATAGAGTTAAGACAAGCTTACCTCCTTTAAATATTTTCCCATCATGCTCGAGGGGCCAAAGTCGAAATGTATTGCTGTAAAAGGAAAACTGTAATCGATTTGGAGGTTTGTAGGGCTTCGGCCATCTGGAAAATCCCCAAGTCTTTTTCCCATTATTTATATACTTACAGGCTTCATTTTTAGCCTCTATCAGTTGTTCTCGCTTGTAAACATTAAGAACACAGCGGTAAGCCTCCAAACGAGTTTTTTGTTTTTTTGCTCTCCCTTCTTGTTGCTTCAAAGTAGAGGAATAGGGTGAACCTGAAGGACTAGTGAAAGTTGTGCGAGCTGATATCGTATAAATGAAGACGAGTACGATAATTATATTCAAGAATAGCCTTCGCATCTTTTAAAGAGGAATGAAAGAAGAGAAAAGAAAAAATAGATGACCATTAAAAGGGATTAGGCCGATGGTTATAAAAATTAATCTTTATAAACCCCAAATAACTTTGTACTAGAAAAATTTCCTATCGTCATTATAAGGGCTAATATCAAATTGCTAAGTGTCTTGAATCATGTTTTCTTTAGTATCTGTATATTCATTTGGCTGATGATATGACTCAGTCAAATAGCTCTTACTTGTCGAAAAGCCGAAGACTTCTGCCAAGCGTCTACTTTCTTTCGCAAATGAATGTATTTTGCACCGGATATTTGATTTTAATATCTATTTGATATACTAATTATTAACCAAAAGGAGGAAGGCATATCCTAATAAAAAAATGAGATGAGTTGATTCTGGTTGCAATTTTCTGCCCTTCGTCTCCTGAGAAATTGAAGATATGTATACCGTACTACAGGAGTGACATGATGCATGCGTTCAATTTAATAGAGCCTTTCGATCATCTCACATAAAATGAAGACCGTGAATTTCTTAATTAACGAAATCTGATAGCAAATTAACCCGTATACTTAAGTGATTTACTCGTGCCCTGCCCTATCAGTCTAGGGCTAACCAACAAAGCTAGAAGGCAGATAGTCTCTACAATGAACAACACATTCACAACCACACATAACAGAACTCCTGTCCTTTGTCCAATTTTCAATATTTTCTTTCACGGGAGAAATGATGCATCAGATCTAGCTCTAAAGAAAAAATCGCCACGTTCATCTGACAAATTGAAGTAACGCGTGTTAATCTTCACATTTACATTCACATTGGCGTTCAAGAAGGCAGCAGTAAAATAGGCTCGGCTCGAATGCACCACTGATGGATTTTTGACTGCTGAACGAGTAGTAACTGTCGCTTTCTCGAGAGATTTGACAAAATTAACCTCGCTGGGAGTGTTGCGCTTGATGTAGACGCAGCAGACCACATTCTTCGTCAAAGGTCTCTATTACTTGGAACGGCCCGCGTCATAGGCAAGAACTAGACAACGCGTTTTACAAAGTACCCGAGACTACATTGTAGTCCATCTGAGAAATTCGAATTTTGAGAGGAAGCTAAGAACAATTTAGATCTAGTTGTTCCTCTGGAAAAGCTAGATATATGCATTTCTCAACCATTATCTAGTAAGCGTCAATTTGGGACAATAGAGTCGCTCATTATGACAAAGTCCAATTTAAAAAAATACTCGGCAATTGTAATTAAATCCTCATTAGCCTCCTCAAAATTCGAATTTCTCAGATGGACTACAATGTAGTCTCGGGTACTTTGTAAAACGCGTTGTCTAGTTCTTGCCTATGACGCGGGCCGTTCCAAGTAATAGAGACCTTTGACGAAGAATGTGGTCTGCTGCGTCTACATCAAGCGCAACACTCCCAGCGAGGTTAATTTTGTCAAATCTCTCGAGAAAGCGACAGTTACTACTCGTTCAGCAGTCAAAAATCCATCAGTGGTGCATTCGAGCCGAGCCTATTTTACTGCTGCCTTCTTGAACGCCAATGTGAATGTAAATGTGAAGATTAACACGCGTTACTTCAATTTGTCAGATGAACGTGGCGATTTTTTCTTTAGAGCTAGATCTGATGCATCATTTCTCCCGTGAAAGAAAATATTGAAAATTGGACAAAGGACAGGAGTTCTGTTATGTGTGGTTGTGAATGTGTTGTTCATTGTAGAGACTATCTGCCTTCTAGCTTTGTTGGTTAGCCCTAGACTGGAGCAAAATCAAAGTAAAGTGGGACAGATCACGGTTAATACCAGGCCGATGATATATTTCCCCCCCCCCATGTACCCTATACGCGCCCCCCTAGCCCCACTAGCCCCTGCAAATCAGGATACTGCCGCGGTAAAAATAATTTCCTAAATCTAGCCTACGATAAATAAATGCCTAGAATTTTAGGTGTTTAAATCATAGGAAAGTGATCACCTCATATTGATCGCGCTTTGAGTACAAACACTGCAAAATTATACTCGTTTTGGTACACATAACATGAAATTGTTATTAGCAGTAAGGTTTTGAAAATAAAAATATCACTATTGATCAAAGACCTTAATTTGAACTAGTTTACTCATAATTATTGCTAAAAAATATTCTGCTAATGTATTGAAAGTTGTACCAATGGCCGCTAAGTACAGCAGTGTAACTTAACAGGGAATCAAATACTAAGCCTACTTGACCGCCTACGCGTTTAGGATATACAGAGATAACTACCAGGCCATAGGAGGGAGAAATATATCAGCCGCCTANTGCTAATGTATTGAAAGTTGTACCAATGGCCGCTAAGTACAGCAGTGTAACTTAACAGGGAATCAAATACTAAGCCTACTTGACCGCCTACGCGTTTAGGATATACAGAGATAACTACCAGGCCATAGGAGGGAGAAATATATCAGCCGCCTAATACCAACCGTAGCACTATCGTTTTCAAAATGTGCATTCATTAGGTATGGGCGTGAAAATATCTACTTTTTGATGGTTAATTCAATGCTTCCTTCACTTTGGTAAAGATCATGTCTTTTTGTAATTATTTTCATTATACATATTTTAGAGAAGTGAGACTATCACCAAAACTGCCCATCTTCCGGTAAGCAGTGTGCTTTAAAGAATTTACAAAATTTTATTGAAGATATCTCCATTTTTCAGTCCGGTAAAATGGAAAAAGTGAGATGTTATTTCTTCACACTTGTCAATTAGGAAACCAAGGGAAATCCCATTTACTTCATTATCTCAGAGTTTAACTAAAGCTCAAGAAATACTACCACAAGGATTTGAAGGTGCTTCGGTTGGTTAATTTAGAGACTACTTAATTGCATACTTACTAAATACAGAGTAAGCTAGAATGTTCTTACTAGCATTAGCAGCAAGAAGTTAAATTGACTCCTGTCAGAATAATATAGCTATGTCTGCATTCATTGACTGGGCTCCGTAATAAAGAGAAAGGGGTAATTTAAAAAAGATAAAAGCGTGTGTCATGGGATTTACGAAGGTGATGGAAACAATTCCTGGTTCCATTATCGAAAGTTAGTGATTGACAACAAAGATTGAAGTTCAATATAATACATTACATCTACATTTCGTGACAGACTATTAGCTAAGTGATTCTCCTTAGACCATGATCTCTTCAACCGATTCCAGTCCAGTTTGTTCCCGCACAATCCCACCCTCATATTTCATGAAGTCACATGAAATAAATTTTTAAAATGCCCTCTTTTATCATCTATCCAACCCAACCTGTAAATCTTTTTCCAATCCCTCGGGGGTCTGTGTATAAGTCTCTTCAGGTCTTGGATCTCCGGCACCCCAAGCAATACCATCCTGCGGAATTGGTAGAGTAGGTCCTCCACTATTTGGGCCTTGTTGATCAGGAGGGACCCTTACAAGTTGCCTGAAATGAGCAACTTCCTCTAAGATTTTGTTTCGCATTTCACCAATATCTTGTAAAACTTCGAAGTCAAAGTTAAAGGTGGTAGGGCAACAAGGCTCATCAGAGACATCATGCCAAATTTGAAGATATGGATGTTCAAGTGCAGCTTCCACAGAAATACGAGAAGATGGATCAAATGCTAGCATTTTGTTTAAAAGATCCAGAGCATCGGGATTAGCATTGGGGAAAAGCTGAGAAAATGACCTTTTGGGCATATACGGGAGGTTTCGAACGTACTCTTGGGCCCTTGGTGATCCGATTCGGGAAAGAGTTTCTTCATTAGGTGTTCCTAGTATATGAAGAATTTGATTCAATTGATCTACATAATCCTTGCCTTTGAAGAACGGGCGGCCACCAAGGAGTTCAGCTAGAATACAACCGACTGACCACACATCAACTGCAAAAATTAATCAGTATTGGCTGAATGTAATCTTCTAAACTCTACGTACTAGCTTTTGTGTAACTTTGAAAACTAAGCATGATTTCTGGTGCTCGATACCATCTAGTAGCAACGTATTCAGTCATATAACCAGCATTTTCTTCTGGGTCGACAGAAAAGCCCCTGGCTAGACCAAAATCACAGATCTTCAATTCACAATCGGCATTCACTAGAAGGTTTCCAGGCTTCAGATCTCGATGAAGAACATTTGCCGAATGGATGTATTTAAGGCCACACAGTATTTGATAGATAAAAGACTGAAAGTGAGCGTCGGTAAGAGGCTGCTCTGATCGAATGATAGCAGCTAGATCACACTCCATCAACTCTATCTTAATGTTAGTAGTCACTCTAAAGGAATTTCTCCTTCTTCACCTTCGTAGAGATACGTCTCATTGAAATTCATTGGCCGAGGAATGTCCATATCATATAGACAGGTGATCTATCAAGTTTAACGATCCAGGTAGTAGATTCATAAATGAGAGACCTACGTTACGATGACCTCTAAAATGCTGTAATAACTTGATTTCTCTTAAAGCTCGCTTTGCTAAAATCTTTTTGCTGAAAACATTGGTAACTTTTTTGATTGCCACTCCTTCCTGGGTTTCATTGTTTATGGCGGCGCTATTACTTATCATTAGTATATACTAGAATGAATGGTACAAAGATAATACAATACCAAACGATACCATAAGCACCTTGGCCAAGCTCTTTAGTAACTGTATACCTATCATCGACAATAAAGTCTTGATTAAAAACTTTGAACAGCTTTCTGCCTTGTAAATCTGCCATAATTGTTAAGGCAAGGGAGGAGGGAAAGAAAGATTGATTGTGCGCGTAGTGTAGGCCAGCAAAATTATGATGCAAGGCAAGTTCTTTCGCAAATAATCACAGCTGGCAATGATTAACTACCCACTTTCTTAGTGTAGATTGGGCTTTCAAAAAATCTTGATAAAGTACCAGCCTTTCAATAGGCGTAAAAAGCAACAGAGAAAGTTGTATAAAAACTGGACAGTTTGCGACGGCAAATTAAGATCTTTCACTTGGGTTGAATGCCGTCGCTTCCACAGCGAAGAAAATTTATTTCTACAATTTAAACCATATGTAAAAATGAAAAAAATAAAATTACCATATACTTTTCTCAACAAATGCTTCGTTTAGCTAAAGAACACAATGTTGGTCACTGACGAGGCATCATAATCAGCGTGGGTTCGGGGGCGGAGGGGTTGAGTGGGGGTTTGAACTTTTTGAGCTGCAAGTCGAAATAGGACATTTAGTCTCAAGCAAGGATAATGATTGGCCTAAGTAATTTAGACCAATTAGGACCTATAGAAAGGTCGAAGGAGAAGTGCGTATGCAAGCCGCTTTCCTCGGCCTTGTAGAAGAATCCGAAGCCTCCAGGGGTTCCTTCCGTTCATATGAAGTCTCAAATGTGAAGCGTCCGAATTGAAAGATTAGAATATCTGATTCATGTAAAACGTGGATAAATGATATGCACCAATCATTTAAGCAACGGCGTAGAGTAAATGCTACGTTTATACGTCGCGGCGCTGCTAGAGTGTTTGAATCTTTGTTTCAGTTTTGTGTGCGAGAGCTATATTGTCTAGCGGCCGCCACCACATATTTTAGATTGGGTGCAAATGGGGGTGTGGAAATGTGGACCATATTTACCACCTAGAATAGCACAAAATAGAGCAGAATATTCCAAGTACAATTAGAGACACCAAAGGAATATTCCGGGGATATGACACAACTGATATCATCGATACAGTTCCTGAATATAGGATAGAGACTCTCCCAGTTTTAGAAATAATAATTGAACCATAAAATATTACAATAACATCGATACTTATGTATCGTTCTGATGCTTCTTCTTCATCTAAACAATTCTAGGATCACATTTACCAGCTAAATATTTTTATACTCTTTTTCATGACCTTGTACTTTTAAGAGAGCGCTCATGTGGTGGCATCAAAGCCCTATAACTTGGTGTAAGGTCATGTTCTAAAACCATCAACTTACCTACCTAGAACAAAATATCTCGCTCGAAATTTAGGATTACAGCTTACCTCAGCAATTGATTTTTTTACTTAAAATCTTCCATTTGAAATTTTGCTCCTCATATTGCTGATAAGATCAAGCAGTAATCAATCATGTTGCATCCGTATCCGAAAACTAAGCACTACGAATAATTTAGAAAATCTGACACAGATAGTCAGCCAGGCTGATTTGAATCCTTGTTTTATGGCTGGATAAATTATGAGACCGAAACAGCAAAGTTTGAATAGGTACTTTACTATTATACTAAGTATAAAGCCAAACGATTGTGGAGAGTGTTAGATATTGTAGAGTATAACTTCTATATGACAATAGAATTCGTTGAGTATTATTATACTTATAGAATACTGCCTCTAAAGCTATCCCCTTCGCTTAACTCATACACTGCAGCTGCATGGTCCTCATATGTCAATGACTCTATATTCTTGGCTTACTCGAATAACATGAATCATCCTTTTAGCCATAGCCTTTCCTTTACAGTTAAAAGGAGTTGTAGTTATTTTTCAGTGGTCTACTATAGACCTTCTTGAGGGATCAATCTATCCTTAATACTTTCGAAGCTATGGGTCTATAGTGGATCAATACCGAAAAGGTGTTAAGGAAGTATAATTCCAAAACAATCATTCCAGGTGCTGATAATCGAAATAGTAGCTATATGATAATGGCTTCGCATTGGCTTGAAACTAACCACTGAACACGGGAAACTGTCAAATGTGGAATTAATCCATGAGCTCATAGACCTTGTCAGCACGTTCACGAACTCTCTACTCAAAGTGACCTTCTTGATGGGAAAGCTTGGGGCTACAAAGTAGCTTTTACTTTTGAAAAAGAAGCAAAGACACCGTGGTAATAACTACCTTTACTGCAGCCGAGAGTTGGCAAGGAGGTGTGTTTTTCAACTAACCAAGATAGGTTAAAGAAACATGCGAGTAGGCACAGGAGAAAGAGCTTAAAGAACTACGAATATAGTCCTAGAAGCTTGCTTATAAATAGCGACGAGAAGTTACGAGAAATAGTTTATATATTCCATCAAGAGTATAGTAAAGGTCCAATGGGCATTAGCTGGGTAGATAACTTCATCAAGTGTACGCCTAAGCTAAAGACCAAATGCGGCCATCACTGTCAGCGAGCTCTAAGCGAAGACCTCAGAGTTCATAGGCATGTGTTTCACGCTTGTTCGTTCACGCAAGGAGAAGTAAGGTATTTATGACGAGAATATATACAAATTTAATGGGACTGTAATCATAATGGGCGCAATCTCGTCTTAGTAAGTAGTTACAAGTTCAGAGGGATAAGGCAAACGCTTAATAAAATTATCTGTCCAGTTCTTGCCTACTGGGCCTTTAACATTATCTTAAAGTAATGTGTCGTTCATTTTTTGTAAGATACCTTTTGGAGGCGCAATTCCTCTTGTACATTACTCGAGAATGTTCTGGATAGTAACTTCTCTTTTAGCATAGTAAGTTTCCGAGTTGAGCTACCAATCGCGTCATAACTGCGTTCCGGTGTGTTGGTCTTGGAGCGTACTTCTTGGTACGTTATAGGCCGCTACAATACTTCTTCTGTTCTCAGTTCGACAGAATTTGATCTATAGATTTCCTTAGCTAGAGGTTTTTTGAGTATTGCATAGAAGTAGGATCGCAATAGTCCAGTGATAGCAACTAGAAAGTTGGTGTGATGTACGGCTAGTGAGCGCCGTTAACACTCACAAGAGGGCTGAACTAACCAATATACCCATGTCGGGTTTTTTAATTGGCCGGAACCTACCTTAGCAACGCCAGCGTTGCTCGGGACAACAAGATTTATGATTGACGTAGGTTTTTATTATTTTTTTCAATGCTTTGATCGATAACGCCTCAAACTTTTCATTTTGAATTAGTCCTTGACGTCTTGTGAGCAATCTACACACTCTCTAAGAATCATAAGTAATTAAATCATAAAGTTTACATAAATGTTTAATAATTCATAACAGAATTCGCGTTCATAGTTCCATTATGTCAAAATACCCCTAACAAATGCTCCAACGAAGTCTTCGAGACTTGTGAAGTGGCTTTTGGATCTGTATCAGCAAATGCCACATCTGAGGGCTAGGAATTCTTAAAGCTCGTCCAGTTTTTGGTAAATAGGCGTCGAAACCCGTGCATAGAAACATTCTAATGTGTGATATATTTGGTCCGCCGACGACAAGGGCATCAATCCGTAAACCAGGTGGACGGAAAGTGGACTGTCACTAACAAGCGAACCTAAAGCTAACTAATGTCGGCTGTGAATCTGAAGTTTAATTCCAGCGCCCAACATTATCATGGGCCCTCAGAATCCTCAATCACTCATCTCATCCTCTGGTACCAATACAATGAGGTAGGAAAACAAATTCATGACTTCGTAACATCGCAAGACGATGCCAGACAAATCCTCAATACACTTTGTGAACAAGCGGCCACAGTTACAATTCTTGATAGAAAAATGTAATGATCCTAGTCAATCCAGGGGAGCTAGCTGGTGCTATTAGCGAGGCTCCATTATTGCATTACACGAGTCATGCAAATTCAAAAATATGCTCACTCACACTAGCTATCCTAATGAGAGCATCAGAGTGGACTTAAGGATTAAATGAGGCTGGTATACGGTATACTAGCTAGCAGTAAAGACTCTAAATAGCTACCCTACTGCCACTGTAGAAATTCAATAGGTGTCATAACATTGATCAATCTAGCCTCAGGGGTTATTCATCGCTAGTGCCAAGCTAGCAAAACTGAACAATAAATACTTCAAGCCTGACTGTAAACTAAGGATGTGCGTATATAAACTTTTCCCCTCTCATTGTCAAAACATTTAACCCTCCATTTATCGCCTCGCCAAACGGAAATTCATCCCAATCCTAACTCCCACTCATTTGTTTGTCACTGTTTGACAGAAGAATTATTATGGTCTATGCTTTGAGTTCATCAAAGTATTAAGTTTTAAAAGTTGTTCAAAATAGTCTTTGTACAAACCTTATGTTCCATAACAAACTTTAATAGAAGTGAACCCACAGATCCTACCACTTACACATCAAAACAAGCATTTTATCACTGGATCAATCACTCTTAGTGAGATTAAGACTTATTGATCACTATTCAGGACTATTTACTTTTATCGGGTTTATGGGCTTAGCATTACCTGTAAAACTTAATATCAAATCGGTAATCAGCTTAAGATTGTTAAAATGATGCAGGGAATCTTGATCAATGTTAATTGATGTCACGTGTCACTTGGAAATGCAATTGTGTGGGAAGTATTTTGTCAGAA
>QVIK01000380.1:0-49117 GCA_003957845.1 Oidium heveae
ATACATACATACATACATACATACATACATACATACATACATACATACATACATACTAGGTTCCTCTGGCCCTACCTAATCAGAAATAAAATGGTCGAAATAGGGAACGAAGCATGGCACTGAAGCCATCCATACTGACCCAGAACACTCTGTACAAGCCAAAAATTATAGAAAAATAGTGGCAGCGGCAAAGAAATTTTTTTTGGAAAAAGCAGATTGATGGCATGGTATCCCCAAAAGATGCTTTCAATCTCTTCTATTGGATGACTCCTCGCAAGTCACTCACACCTCCTCCTCTCTTGTGTAATGGAAAGCTCATCTCAAATCAAGAAGAGCGAGCTTGCACTCTACGAGACTCCCTATTAGCAAGGTATCAAGACACCGATGACTTACCTGCTTGTGTATTGACAGGGGAGGCACGGATTCCATGGAAGGATGAACTTAGTGAGATAGAAGTACGGAAATGTACTATAGGTAGTGGTAANTGATCACCTACCTGCTTGTATTTTGATAGGGGAGGCACAGATTCCATGGAAGGATGAACTTAGTGAGATAGAAGTACGGAAATGTACTATAGGTAGTGGTAAAACCTGTCCTGGAGCTGATGGAATATCGGTGGAACTACTAACTACCTGTTGGGACTCGATTGGTCCATGTGTCACCCATCTATTTAGAGCATGCCTTAGAATTGGATATCACCCTAATTGCTTCAAACTTGCAGAAATAATATTCCCTCCAAAAGCAGGTCGTGACCTCTCATCCATAAGAGGTTGGCGACCTATAGCTCTCCTCTCATGTATTGGAAAAGGGCTTGAGAGAATAATTGCTAAGAGGATGTCTTATCTTGCTATTAATTCGGAGGTTGTCGGCCGGCAACAATTCGGGGCTCTACCGAAGCGGTCAGCGACAGACCTTGTCTCGTGCGTTATACACGACATAGAAGAAGCTCGAGCTCAATTTTGGTCATCAACTGTAGTAACTATGGACGTACAAGGAGCTTTTGATGCTGTGCTTCATAAACAATCTCTTCATGGTATTGTTCTTTTGATGCTTTTTGGGCTTGTACTACGCTTGCTACAATTGATTCTCGAGCGTTACTAACAGCAATTTGAACATGTCGTTCAGCCTTGCTAATTGTCATAGCATTTGAAAAAGACACTATTTTTTCACTTTTCTTGGCCTTCTATTGTCTAAAATTGATTGCTACACTTTTGTAGGCTGTCTTTCAGGCTTTGGTGCGGTGCATGTGCTGTTCAGTTACGCAAGCTTCTAGATTCATGAGCTAGGACTCTTTATAGGCTTTCTATATCTGCCAATAGGCGTTTTTCAGTCCTAGAGCCTAATTTTACAAAATATTCATACTAAGAGTATCAATCAGTACAAATACGAGTAGGATAGTAGGGATACTCAGCTTTCACTTATCATCTTTAAAGTTGACCAAATTGCAATACCAACATTAACACCTCCAACCATGGCTCAAATCTCTGATGCTAGGCCACTTCTAGTTACGTGTTTACTTTTTGTGTAGCTCTAGTTAAGCTGATTTCTTTCTCTTGAAAACTGATAATTTTTAAGTTGTTCATTAGCAATTACGATAACGTAACCAATCTGGGAGCTCACATCTTTATTATTTGCGAATGAACCATAGATCTTAGGTGGATGTTGTCATCTGGAACTCTTATTGATGTTTAAAATAGGTGGCAAACCAATGTAACCCTGCTTCCGCAATGCCATACAATGGTTTCAGTAATTTCATAATGGTCCCTTTCAGGTATTGGGCAATCATTTTTTGGGGAGGTATGAAAATATATCTCCTTGTAGATTTGATTGAGATTGAAAATGTATTTGAGTTATATGCCTTGTCTAAAGCTGTATCTTTCTACTTCTTAAACCTAACGTTGTACAAAATACATCATTACAAGGCTCCAATACACCTCTATTTCGACATCTCGCGATTCTTTGCACTTCTATTCTAGCTTTTTTTTCATTTGATCTTCTAAAAGATTTATTGGGTATGGAAAAATTCTCAGGTTAACTTGCTCCAAGATAAGCGTTTGGTTTGCTGAGGACTCTACTGCTTCTCGTCTTCTAGATGCAAATTTACGGAGGAGTAATAGTCTTCCCACCATGGTATAAGTTTTTCTACAAATCCATACACATCACAGCGAGAGTGTTGAAACTATTTTTTCAGCTTCGAATGGTTGCCTCCCACTCGTGATGTCCAACTAATTCCAAAATGGAGGATTCTGTTCAACTCATACGAGGCAAATTTTTCTGTATGGTCACAGACCCACGTGTTCCGCAAATATCTCCAACCTTCTTCCTGCTTCGCTTCAAGGCATTGGCATTCAGTTTTAAATTCTTCCACTGTAGAAGCGTAAACTGTCTTTTTTTTTTAGAGGTCCCAGAACTCCTTTGTTTCCTCCGAATTAATATAGTCCCTTGAATTCGGGACTTCTACAAGACCAAGTCGTTGCCTAATTCATATGTGGACATTCTCTGTTTTGAATAATTTAGGAGAGAATTTTCACAGGCTTATAGATTGAAAGTAAATATTATTGTGCATTTTGTTGCAACAATTATTATCAAGCTACGAATCTGAGATGTGTTTCACACGAATGTCCACCAACCTAAGTTGCCAAGCACGCGTTCTTGTTTATTCGCAACATAATGCGTTACTAGACCAACATTGTACATTAGCTTATGAAGATATGCACAATAAAATATGGCTGCGCAAGGATACTCCCTGTAAAACTTCCAACGCACTGACCAGTTATGGCTAGCACTTAAAAGCCTGCTGGTCCCAAACAATACCGTAAAACAGTAGACAAACCATAGGATTGTATTCTGCAGAAAGTAAATAACAACAAAATGGCGCTCCCAGCCTCCATTACGGTTAGTATACCTGTTTTCCCCTACGCCTTCTTTTTGTTAAAGCTCAGCCTAAAAGTGAATCTTACATTTAATACACGTATAAGCCTTCCTAAACTTAACCTTAGCTTACCATGAAAAGAATCTCTAACTCAATTAAGTTTCTGAAAAAAGTTAGTAGTTACGAAGACAATAAACCCTAGACAAAGTTTTCAAATTGTACCATCTTGATATTTATTGATTTCACATGAAACTATTCCACACCGCTCAAAAGTTAATTTCAAAAGCATTTACAGGCCCAGCCACCCAGTATTTATTGCTTTGTAGCATTGATATAAGACATTTATCTCCTTAGAAGCAATTTGCTTTGCTGCTATACGTCTATCTCGCCGCTCCATGTTCCACTTCACTTGCATATTTGGAAAGTATGTCAATTTGCTTTAATCATAAAGTAAGATAGGTAAATGATATATGTAAACAGATTGGTGACGGTAAGCCAGAATAGTATTGGGATAGAAGAACGCGTTACGTTTGAAAAGGCCTGGTGTTTTTTATTTTTTTTTCTCAAGTAAATAAATGAGCAGCCGCATAAGTGGCTAAAGACCACAAAATACTCTCTTAATACCTAAATCTTCAACTTCTTTTTAAAAAGGGATCGCACAATAAAATGACAAGCCCCGTTAGCACCAATTTTCCTACTCCTCAGCCATCTGAGGATATGCTATGGGGAGGTCGTTTTACTGGTAAAATAAGCTCATGATCTACATACGTATTTACCATCTAAGTTATATTCTAGGTGGCCTTGACCCTCTGATGGTATCATATAATGAATCTATTTATTTTGATCGAAAATTTCACACTCAAGATATTCTTGGAAGTATCGCTTGGGCTCGGGCAAATCTTCAAATTCACATAATTGATGAAGCAGAATTCAAAGCGATTGAAAATGGGCTCATGCAGGTCGAAAAAGAATGGCTATCAAATACTTTCAAAATAATACCTGGAGTAGACGAAGATATTCATACAGCAAATGAGCGAAGGCTAGGAGAAATTATCGGCAAGGACATTGCAGGAAAGCTGCACACCGGTCGAAGTAGAAATGAACAAGTTGCGACGGATATGCGCTTGTGGTTGAGAGATGAATTGCGCAAAATCCACGAGCTCTTAAAGCATTTTCTTCAAACAATGGCTTCTCGAGCAGAACAAGATATTGATCATATTATGCCTGGATATACACACCTTCAACGAGCTCAGCCTATTAGATGGAGTCATTGGATACTCTCTTATGCTATGGCAATTTCCGAAGACTTAGAGAGACTCGAGCAAATAATATCTCGTGTTAATAAGAGTCCTCTAGGTGCTGGTGCGCTTGCTGGGAATTGCTTCGGTATAGATAGGAAATCTATTGCTGCAGAGCTTGGATTCAATGACTTGGTAAGCTATTTTTTTTGCTCAATAATCCTACCCAGAATAAATTTTTTGATTTCAAACTATTTTATAGATATGGAACTCTATGGGAGCAGTCTCTTCGCGAGATTTTGCGATCGAATTTATGCAGTGGGGTAGCATGTTTATGTCACATATATCTCGGTATTTAAATTCTTAATTCCCCCCCCTCCATAGCTGCCTAATTACACTACAAATGATCTAAATCTTAGCTAACTTATAAATAGGTTGAGTGAAGATCTTATAATATACTCAACAAGTGAATATGGTTTCGTAAGATTATCGGATGCTTACTCTACTGGGAGCTCTCTGATGCCACAAAAAAAGAATCCCGACAGTTTGGAACTTCTTCGTGGAAAGAGTGGACGAGCATTTGGACATATGGCAGGGTTGATGATGACAGTCAAAGGGATTCCCTCTACTTATAATAAAGATCTTCAAGAGAGCGTCGAACCTATGATTGAACATGTCAAACTCATCAGTGACAGTATTCAAATCGCAAATGGCGTTCTCTCTACTCTCAAAATCGACGCGAAAAAGATGTACGAATCCTTTGATCCCTTCATGGTAGCGACAGATCTTGCAGATTATTTGGTTTTAAAGGGAGTTCCTTTTCGTGAGGCACATCAAATATCTGGGAAGTGTGTGGCATTTTCAGAGAAGAATGATGTACCGATGAACCGAATGTATCTTAGCAATTTTCAAGATATTGATAAACGGTTCGATGAGGATATTTTCGAAATATTTGATTATCATCATAGTGTGGAAATGCATTCAGTTGAGGGAGGGACATCTAAAGCTAGTGTTCAAGATCAGATAGAGAAGCTGAGGAGCTTACTACAGCAAAAAAAGGTTTGATTTGGAAGTGGAGAGATCTACAGTATTCAAGACAGGGTAAATTTGTGTATCTTCTTTCTAATCAATCTGCATTATATGACGGGTGACAGTTAGTCAGATAATCTACATCAAGACGCACCCGTGTCTCACTTAGAGGCACCTAGGGAGATGGCGATTTCCCTCGGTATTCAAAATTTTCCAATACTCACAACTCTTTTTTTTGTTGTCGAAGTATTTTCCTGTTATCAATAGGGCATTTAAATTGAATGTAACCAAGACTCATGTATTTTAGCTATCGCTTCGTGTCGAACATAGAGTTAATTAAAATTGACAAAGGTTTTAGGAACTCTATTATGATTTGACTTCCATGACGCTTCCTAGCGCGGTGTAAAGCTTAAAATAGTCCGCGATGAAATGTTCTCCATGAATTCCACATAACACAAAATGCATAGGTAAATAGAGAGCAGTCATCACTGAGGAAAGCTAAACCTATGACCGGATCCCTGCTAGGTAAGTCTCGTTGACCCAACAACTGGGTTGTAACAATATTACCATGTAACCATTATTTCTTGTAAAACTTATTTTTTTTGAATTACGATGCACATCCCGCCAATTCGGCTAACCATCCCATATTTTTTGATTGGCCAATAAAATAAACTTCTGATTGGCTTAAAGTCCAGATAATATTCATCCCTATCTCCTTATCATTCCATCATTTTCATCAGCCGGTTTTACTCGTTATCTTATGTATTGCTGCTGGCCATCATCAACTGATATAATTGTTTAGGGCTCGTGTGTTACTGATTTTCTACTTTTATTTTCTTTCACGTTCAAATTTTATAATTGCGTTTGGAAGAAGTAAAAATATCAAGGCTAATTAGAGCAAAAAATAATATCTCGTATGCTCCGTGGCATACATAAAACAAGGCGATAAACAATACCTCATAAACAAAGAGGAATGTTAGAGTCATGATTAGTGCCGCTAACAGAAAACGCGAATAACCTGTTGCACAAATCTAAGTAAAAACATAAGCTAACAGAAAGGCTGTGATCAACGTGGACAGATGAAGCAGTGATAGCTTTATATGAGCTGCTAGCGTTGCTGGCATGTTCGCGAATTATGACCTGTATCTTTGCGGATACGGCATCTTCGACGTTATGGAGCTACAGCTGTTTAAATATTTTCGAATGCAAGAGAAGACGTCGAGTTGATGCTGGCCTCCCTCGAACTTGAGTCTATGCAGGATCAGCAACTGTTCCCATTGTTGGCAGAGCCTCTAGGCTGTTCACAATCATTTACTGCCTATAAGCAGAAGGCTCGTTGAGGTACAGTTTCATGATCGAGCTTAGCACGACTTCAATTCTTTGGGACTCTCTTAGTGTTGCCATCAGAGAAATTAGGGCTGCAAGCTACAAATAATCTTCAAAGTCAGTAATTTCAAGTAGAGTCTGACGTTCCTTAAGTTGATGCCGGCAAAGATGCACCATGCTTGAGCTGAGAATGCCTCTACATCCTTCGCCAGTAACAGAATCTGTATTGCGCAGATCGTACTGCATTATCGTACTGATTAACCTCGCCCTGGATATCTTGTCAAAAAAATTGGCAAAAAGTGGACAAAGTGGCATCTCTGAAGTTGATTGTTCTTTGGCGGTCCTCAACTGAATTCGAGCTGACCAACACAAGGAAGATTAACAGCGGAGTTCACTGTCAATACATCATCTACCCACATTGCCCAGAATCAAGGGTTAGATGTAAGATCCCATAAATACGCAAGATGTAGACTTTCATTGACTATACCTGAAAAATGCTAGATCCATCTCTTCACAGTTGCATGAGCACTCCCAATGTAACGGCTGGTAAGCCGATGAGTCCTGTAGCCTACGATAGCCATCGCAGGCATCTTACAACTTATGGCCTCTATAGGTAACGCTTGAAAATAAAACATCCCAACCTTATTTTCACGGCTCGACAACACTAAGAACAAGCGTGGCATACTCGCTTGATGGTGTGCGCTTGTTTCCTTAGTGGTATTGATGAAACAGTATCCAAATTTCAAGAGGGTGTTGAGAAAGAAATGGCCAAAACTACAATCAGCTATTTCAGAGTTTGCGGCAGCTGATTCTACATCTGATATCCCCGAGCTCTTTCTAGCAGAAACTATACGCAAATCAAGTAGCGCGTTCAAAGTTAATCTACCAAGGAATCCACCTACAGTAGTAACTCTTAGAAATTTAACGGAAAAAATAAAATGTAGGAACATGTAGGCTAGCAATTCCCTACCTAGTATGACCCAAAGCATGGAAAATTATTGGATATCTGTAGCTTGAATGGCCACAAGAAACCACAAACTACTTGGAAGTCTATTCTATAGACTACTCAGGCTAGGAAACAAAATACTCAAACTTCTGCTGGAACAGCAAGGAAGTCCCTTTCAGGGCCAAAAGAGATGGAGCGACGAAAGCTCTTCTCAGTCAGAATTCGCGAAAAAGTTGTCAAGAAACTTTCCATCTCGCTAGCATCAATAGGTATAATCAAGCTTGTTCGCTATGGCTTTGCTCTGAGTCTCTGTAATGATGAAATGTGGCAAGAAATTCCAAAAGCTGTGATTCTCTTATCACCATTTAACGCAAAATTTTAAGCTGCATCAAATTAGACGCCTGTTATGATTCCAATTGTCTCAAAAACGATTACTACATAAGACGGGAAAATAGAAGTAACCAAAGACATTTTGGCTAACAAAATCGAACAGGTCTCTTTAGTTCGTCCAGCATTTATCAGAATTTTTGGACATAATATTTCAGATGCCCTACATCGAATATGGATGTCTTATTTCTCCAGAGCCCCCCACCCCACTCCCCCCGCCATGGATTCTGTGCTTTCGATGAATCAAGAATAGTATAGAAGTTAAAAAAAAGGCACCCTTTAGACTTCTGTAAGCGCTGTAATGGCCATCACTCCCCTAAAAACTGTTCAAGAGTACCTTCCTATGGCAACTTTAATTCAACTATGCACACTGAAGACTCATGCATGGCTTCAACCAAATGCAAAAATTGTGGAGGTCCTGACAGATCATACAGCTAAAAATGCCTTGCTCGTCCTACACGTGCCGGAAAGCCCTTAAAAGAGCAACTAAAAATCATTCGACAAGCTGGTGATCGTGTAACATCAAGCGACAGTTCGAGCTAAGATTGCTGAAGAAAAAGCTGCAACAAGAGAAAGTGACATGGATATCGTAGCAAATAGCCAATCCGAAACCACAGTGACCGAAAATTTCCAAGCGTCATCTGTTGGGCCATCAACAGAGTGTGCTAGACGATTTTGAAGGGCGACCAACAAGGTCGTCGTCTCCCCCATTCCATTAAAATTATGTCAAATGAAGGAAGAGAGGTGACAACATAGGACATTACCCTAGCTCGTGCCTGCGAACTATTTTTCAATGTCCTTTTAATCTATGAGCCATGGTAGTCTGGTCAAACAAAATCACATCCATTTTTTGGACTGTCGTATATCATTTGGTGGCAACGAGGTGCGCCCTCGGACAGTAACTTTCACTTGGAAACATACAGATTATATAGTAGCCAAACAATAATTTCCATCCTCTTCGCTGACTGCCGACTACTGTTGGGCTACAGTTAGTAATATCACGTTCTTGAACGTTTATAAAGAGCCTCATAATCCCTTACCCGCCCAGCCTCTTTAAACCTAGACTTCTTCTCCTTGCTTAGTAGCTGCTGGTGAATTCAACTCTACATACTCGGCCTGGCAACCCGGTGTAGCCAGTCCTATGGCTAGGGTGAAGAGATCGAACATTTGGCAGAGGAAAATAATCTATCCTGTCTAATTATTGGAAAGCCTACACATTGAGCAGGAAATATTCTTGACCTGGTTTGGTAAATGGGACAAGTGCATGGGCAGGGCGTGATAAATGTATGATCAGTAATCATTTCCCTATATATGGTGTTATTCCTAGTAAAACACAGGATAAAAAAGGACGATTTAGTAAAAATCCAAAAGAAAAAATTCCATTTTATGCAAAGATTGTCTCACAATAGGTTCCATATTTAAGTACATTTAAATCCGTGGAAGATATAGAAAATGTCACAAAGAAGATTTTTAATGTTTTAAAGGATGATATCACTACATTCAGTAGACGCCTTTGTTGTGGAAAAGGTAAATCTGCACCTTGGTGGACTCTCAAAAAATGCAAGGCTGATCAACTTACCTACCGATCATCAGTTAATACACCTGAACGCCACGTTCATGCAAAGATTATTAGGAGTATAGTATCTACTGCTAAGAGAGAATACTGGAAGAAAATAGTAGAAAGAATAGACTCTCCAAAGGAAATTTTCAAGCTCACACGTTGGGCAACTCCAAGACAACCAAGCCTCCATCCTCCCATTATACACGAAGAGCGGCTTATCTCAGAATAAGCTGAACGTGCTTGTATTCTTAGAGACTACTTATTAACAAGATACAATGCCTTTGATGACATACCACCTTGTACAACACCGGGTGATGGTTTAATCCAATGGACAGAGGAGCACAGCGAAATATAATTACAACACTGTACTATAGGAAAGTGTGACACCTATCCTAGGATCGATTGGGGTTCTGTGGAGCTACTAAGTGCCATTAGGGAGTCGATTGGAAAGTATGTAACCCACCTTTTTTCAGGCCTGCATTTAACTCGGTCATCAACCTTCCAATTTTAAACTAGCAGAGACCTTTCACAACTTTGGTATTAATTTAGGGAAGAGCTATCGATTAGAAGCGAAAAATCGATTTTGTGAAAACAAGAAACTTGAATGTAGAAATTGTCTACACTGAAAAATAAGTGTCTGGGTAAATAAAGATTTGAATTAAAACTCATATTTATAACCATAATACATTATAAAAGTTTCAAGAGAATTTGTAAAATAAAAAATTTAGATCTTAGAATTCATAATATAAATATGTCGAATTATATACGTAGAAATAATTTGTGAATCATCTTGTGTCTGAGCCTACAGCGACATATTCTTGAACTTTCTTACGAATTCGGTGAAATTAGTGTAATATGACAGAAATCCTGATAATGTCTACTTATGATCCAGGTCCTTCTCTATTCCTAGCCATCCACAGCCAAAGACAACATGCCCAGCACATGCCTAATCCGACCCAACTATGAGTTTGCATTTGCCAGCCCGAAATAATTGGCAATAGGAATGCTGCTCTTGGAATAAATAGAGAGGTTACAGTGAAGGGACTAGTAGCTCGAGTCAAAGCAATGGTGGCCCAAAATACGGCCCAAGATCCTACGCCACCGCATAATATCATTAACCAGTGAAAAAATACATCGAGGGTATAGCAGTTTCGCCAAATATTTCCGACTTCCCCGGAAAGAAAGACGATAGGGGTAAGGATGATAATTGAGAGTAAGGATGTATAGTGAAGAAGACGCCAATATGCACGAGTTTCTTCGGCAGAACCAGAAAAATCATTTAACCGAAGTGACGGAGGACTATAAAAGTACTCGCCTTGAGACATAATCTGCGACGCAAGCGCTTGATAGGTTCGTTGAATTTGTATAGGGTAGAGAGCTACGAAAATAGAGGATAAGATTCCCGCTACAATAGATTCCCATGTAACACGGACATTAGTACGAATAGTTGCTACAAGAAGTGTAAGAGTTGCAGAAAGAACGGATGATATTGTTGCAACGCTATAGGAAGTGCGAGTCAATATGTAAGTGAGCAACAGCGAGAGAGGAACAATAGCGATTCGAGCGAGGAAATATATTTGGAGCTGAGCGTATGCAAAGGATAAATTAGATAAACAAACTTTAGCGACAAATATCAAGGCACAAGGAAGAACTAATTTCGCCACTTCGAGATCAAATTCGAAGAATCCACCTCCAGCGATTCCACCATCACTTTTTTGAAGCCACACCATAAGAGGTGCTAGTAACTTTGAGCCGCTTCGAAATCCGTTCGAAGGAGCTGTTTTTAATGGCCTTAAAGGTGCAATACCGCCCGAAAGTCCCGCGCTAATGAGCCAGGGACTGACCCATCTCGTTATATAAGCCGAAAGGGCCACAAAAAAATGTGTAATAAGAAATTCCATAAGGGTAGTTGTTAGAGGATATGGAAATTTATAGACTCCAGCTGTGAAGTTCATTAGCTTGAAAGTGTATATATTTGTAATGAAGATACGCACTCCAAAGAACGATTCTGTTCATGATGATAAGGCCAATTTGACATCCCCCTAACCAAAGGATCAAAATAGCTGTGTATAGCTTCCATCCTGTAGTTGTATTGAACAGAAAATGACCAAAGCCACCATTATATATCCAACTTCTCCAGCTATGATTTTTGTATGATTCGTTTAATGGGAAGGGCGTTCGGAGTCTATCATCCCATTCATCTTCATCATTCATGGAATTTTGAGGATTTAGTTCGGTGTGTCTTCGTAGAGATGGGGAAGGGGATCGGGAGAAGCTGATCAAAGGTATCGGTGAGAGCCCCCGACTATTGGAAGACATTAAATTATTTGCCAACATATTTTTGAGAAGCCTCTCTATTTCAAGATCGTTAGAATATAGCCTCTCCTTCAGCCCCCAAATTACGCCGAACCCTACTTCAGTGCCATGTGGCTGATTTGGAGTTTAGTGGGAGGCATCCGATTACCACCGCCTTGGCTGCTATGATAATAACACTAATCTTGGAGATAAGCCAAGCGCCGAATCTGACAAATTAGACGAATTAAATATTTAAGCGAACAGCATTAAATACTCCACAAACTTACAGAGCATGCAAGCGACGAGTTAATATGCAAAAGCATAGTTACTGCGTGAAATAACTGGAACCAATTGTTCCTAACTTACCTTAATGAGCGCCCCCTGTTTCACTGATACCCTTGAAATTTTTTAACCAGTAATATTTTAGCTAGAACACAAAATGTAATTTTCGCTCCATTTTCGTGTTAGAATGTTAATAATATTCTAGGCCAAAGAAAACAGTTTATTGAATGATTAATAATAGAATATATTGTATCAAAAACACGAATTCAATTAAGAATCGAAAATCGAGGGAATATTATTTATAAGAATAATTTAATGGAAAGCTCCTAGGAATCTCTAGTTCGTTTGACGGATTTGAGCCATGACATTCCCCCGTTCACCCTCCCATAATCGCGTAATCGTCACCACTGTCAAAAACCTCGTCGCTAAATAACACAGAAATAGGCAGACAAATTCTCAACCACGTTGTCTCCTCTAAGCACCCGATACCAGAAAGACCTCTATACAATAATAGGAAAGACTCTGAAACTGGAAATGCGTTCCTTCCACATGAGCTTGCCGAAGTAGTTGTGAACCAATAGCGTCGTGAACGTGCGTGTCACGCGCGTGGCACGCACGGCTTATGATATGCACACCTGTAATCAATAGCCATGAAATTCTTGTAAGTTTTACTGAAGAAGTAGAAAAAGAAGTTGTAGCATTTAAGGCTTACCTCAAACTTGCAATAGTGAGCTTTGCAGCAGCAGATTCGTCCCCCCCCGCATCCGCCTTGTGTCCCAATACAAATAAGACAAAATAAAGGAAAGGAATAGGAGGAGAATTACGGATAAAAGCTTATCTAAGAAAGCAGTGGTAATGCCACGTATTGCTTCAAACTAAAATCTAAACCTGGCTACAAGTAAAGTGATAGGGCTGTCAAGAATGATTAATGATTATGATAGATTCAAGGCTATTATAACGCGTAAGGAGTAGAAAAAAAAGCTCAAGCAGTTCAAAATAACAATATACATGTAGTCACAAGGAATTAGGAAAGCTAAAGAGTGTCTCATAAAGCTAATTCTTCGACTTCAATATGAGACAAAAGGCTGTTCGTGAGACTTCCACAAGATCATGAACGGTGAAATCTATCTCCTGCAGGTATACGCGAGATAATTGTTAAAAAGCTATAAAACCTCACAACCTCTAATTGGGAAAATCAAGTCTGTCTACTCAGTATTTGCCATTGAGTCCGTGCAAAACTGAAGCTCGTGAGACTATCCTGAAAGCAGGAGTCGGCTTCTTTTTCAGGTGCGAAGCAGGAACCTGCTACTAATTGAGCTTCAATTCTAATTCCCACTTTATCATAGTTTATTCGTATGGAACAAGGTCATGTTAATGTAAAACATTTAATGCTTGCTGACGAGATTGAACGAGTTTGTTCCATTAGACAAGCTCACCTGGAATTCTATAGACGGAATAACACCGATAAGACACATAGAACATTGATTGCATTATTTTACTAAAGCTCCAAGTGGTGGATTCAGACAGAGCCTTTGATAAATCTAGAATTGCGAGTCCCTGTCACGGGCTGCGCCTAATTCTTTGTGATAGGGATACGTGTTATTCCTGCACAAGGGGTACGCTTTAAAGACTTAAATCGAAGACTCTAACTCGGTCTAATGGGTCTAGCAACCCAGTGCAAATAGTTACTACGGTTAAGGAGAAGAGATAGATAGGTGAGCAGAGGCTCCCATCTGTTCTTCTGGGAGAAGGCTATGGTATGACCTTCGGCCGCTTTAGAAATCTGGTTTGCTACCAATATTTCCAGGAGTTTTCCTATCGTGTTGAGGAGCGTTATTGATCGATAGGATTTTGGAGTATCGTAACTTGAATTCTGAGGCTTCCTTAGGACGATAGTCATTGACTCTTTAAAGGCTTTTGAGTGATACCCTAGTGCAAGGCATAGGTTGAACAGGTCTTTCAAGACTCCACTAAACGTCGTTCTGCAATATTTTAGGAGTCGGTTTTGTAACCCGTCTGGACCGGAAGCTTTGTCGTTAGGCAGATTTCTAATTGTTTCTTCGACTTCAGATTGGGTGATCACGTTAGAAATAGTCATAACTCCTTCGGGGTAGATAGTTCCTGGAATATCTTGTACATCTGACTTGGCTGGAGAGGGAAAGAAGTATTTTGCCATAGCTTCTGTGACGGCTGTTCAGCCGATGATAGTCCTGAAGCCTATGATAACCATCGCAGGCTCTTATCAGCTCAAAACAGAGAGCGTCGAAATAAATCATAATATTGACTTATGTATGGATACTAATTATAGAGAGAGGTAATTGTATTTTTACAAGGGTACTATATTATGCAAGAATCCAGGATCATGGATACAGTATAAATAAATAGAGTGGGCCAGGTTTTAACTTACCAATGCTAGTTATAAGTATTCGTTGATAGAGATAGACATTTGGGAGTCACTAGAAGATTAACCCCGAGGAAGGAACATGGAATATGAATATATCAACATGTGAAATTTTCCTTTTAACTTAGTAAGCTCTTTCTTCATAGATAGATAATTATAAACAACCATAACTCATACATATACTCATTGCCACCTATAGTTAATCTATGACAGCTTCGGCCTTATATTTAAGTTCCGTGAGCACCTTGCCCTCTGAATCTTTGATACCCAATATTCGGAGCAGCCTATATCTCTCTGCGCGGTCTTTCCTTGCCCACTTAGGAAGTTTCCACATCTCTGTTGGATCTTTTGAGATCTCTAAAACCATTGCTCCCCATCAAATCTTTTTGTCTCTCTTGATCTGCCTTTTCTTACTGTGGGAGGCTTAGATGTATGCTATTCCGCTCTCTTCTAAGCCCTGTTCCGTCCACTTTCTTCTAGTTTTTCGGGTTGCCTCAACTAGTCGTGAGCAATATTTTGTCCAGTACGGCTTTGCGAGTTGAGATGACTTAGCTTTTGGAATAATTTCTTCGATCGCTTTTTGGATGGCTTTGGTGATTCTGGCCAGCCATAGATCAACCTCCTCTAAAGATGAAAACTTGGTGTCATTGGTTATCACACCCGTCAGCTTGTTTACCAACCTCTGATTGACTAGTTCCCAGTCCGCCTTTTTCCATTGTAATCGAGGTTTTGGTTTTGCTCTGATTGGAGGGTTAATACGGAGGTTGGTACACATAGAAATGTGATCAGACGATGCTTCAGGTTTATTTGCTAGCTGGTATTTCAAAATCGTATCCTAGAGGTCTTTCGATAAGAACGCCGGATCTGGTGTGCTCTGGCTACATCTGGTCTTACAGGTTATGGTGGCTTCAGGAGTGACAGGTTCCATATTTTTCATACTCAGCATTCCTATCAAATTTTCGGCCAATAAATGTTGGCTTACAACTGCTGGGTCTCCCCACCTCGGATGGTGAAGATTGAAATTTCTCACCAGGACATGTTGTTCACCTTGTGAGGATCTCAAGAATCCTCAGGAGTGTCCCAAGTTCTTTGCTGCTGTGAGAGAAAGGAGGGGGGTTATATATGTTGTGTATCCAAACCTTGCCGAGCTTGGTCTGTATAGTAATAGATATTATATCTCCAGCTGAATCTACTAGAACTATCCCTGCTCTCCACTTGTTTACAGCTAGATTTTTACCGATGTAAATATGTGTTCTGCCTTTGGAACCGTCTAGGAAATCCAAGTTATATGCAGGTTTTTCTATGGTAAAATACTCGGTGAGGTTATGCCATGGTACTTGGATAGCTACGACATGGTGTTTCTCTGGATCTAATTTGTGGAGGAAATGTTGTTGTACTCTACCTTTGCTTCTGTCAACGTTATACTGTATAATATTCCAGGTGTGAGAGCCCCTCATGACTCCATTTCATATTCCAGTGCTCATTTACCTCTGTATGATTATCCCGTGTCACATGTTGGGGATATTCTTATGTTAGCGAAGTCTTCATACAATCCATGTTTGTCGTTTTCGCTGCTGCTGCCGCCATATTTGGGACTGTGATATTCTTTCTTAGTCTTCCTGGGCCACGGCGTTCGACAGTCTCGTCATCAACTCCACCTATTTAGAATCCCGTCATACCTACATTTCTTTTCCATGACCTGACTATTTGCCATTCACTACCCGAGCCACTTGTCTCTGAGGTCGCTGTTAGGTTTTGGATTTCTAGGTGCCAAAAGGGGGAGCTAGAGACGTTGATATTCTTAAAAAAATAAGTATTTTTCCGTAAAAAGGAAGCAAGAATAATGTAAGAGTCAGAAGTATAAGGTTTTTTCTATTCAATAAATACTGTACAAAATAATTCTCTAAGATCGGAAGCTACCCAATTGATCATGTCCCATACACCCATTACATAGACATCCGATATTCTAGCTCCCTCGACTAACACTCAACATTCAATGGGAATTAAATTTAAAAGGAAAGGAAGATACCTCTTTTCCAGATAATTAGGAGCCAGTCCCAATCCCAATTATACTGTATACTGTGCAGTTCACTGGTGGCAGTAAATAGCGTGTTCGAAAAGAAAGGAGTTTTTAGGAGACTACAAGAACAAAAAAGGGGCGGATACAATAACGTCATAGCCGAGATCTTTCAAGACTAGGTTTGCTCAAATGAGGACTTATATGCAGGAGTTGAAGTCATAATCAGCCCCTGTTGTTAAGTCGGATCAAGATCTGGGATACAACTGGTTCTGAGCCAAGGTGCGCCTGACTAAATTCGACATGGCTCATGTCATCCATAACAGTCGCTCCATATTTTGCTTTTGCTTTTGCTTTTGCTTTTATTTTAACTAGGGAAAGCTGGTCCCACACTGCGTGTTTTTTCCCACAGTTACAGCATCTTGTGTCTTGTTTTCCCGGACAATTTCTAGTGATGTGTGTGTCGGCACAATGGCCATACTTGACCACTGCGGTGCAGGTTCTGCGATGTGCCCATATCTATGGCAGTTTAAGCATTGCATTTTTAGGAAACCGGTCCTGAAAATTTTAATAGCTTTGAATTAGTATCGCCAAATAAGGCCCTTGGTGATCTCTTTATCTGCATTTTGGGTTTGTTCAATCCAATGTAAAACTAATCCACATGTTTTCCATCGTTTCTTTGTTCTTTTTAGCAATGTAGTTCTCTATACGCACATTCCCATTACGTATAAGTCATTAAGGGTAGCAACCTATGTTGAGCCTGCCAGCTTATTCATCCAGCCCTTTTGTTGGTCCAAGACATCATTTGTTCCTTCTCCAGCAATGTATACTCTCACCAATTCATTTGCAATATGCCTAGCGCCAGCTACTTTTTTCAAACCAATCCTCTTCACTTGCTCTTCGCTTGATAGTTTAGCTTTTTCGCATTTCTATTCTATATCCTGTATCCTGATTGTATTTCCAACTACTTCTAGCTTTCAAGCTATTTTAGCTCATGAATGATCTTGTGCACGTGCTATACCTTGACCCTGGGAAATGATGACTTTGATAGACTAGATTTCCTGCAGAATTTTGTTCAATGTAGGTGTTTTCACTGCTTGGGTTAAGTTGGAGTGGACTGTCAGTTTCCGGAGGCTTTCAATAATCTCTATAGCCTCCTCTTGTAGTTTTTTATAGGCTCTTAGACTGATATCGCCTTCTTTGATTGCTTGCTGAAATGTATCAATTGCAATTCCTGCAACAGGAATGGCTTTGTCGACACCACCGCTGAGTTGCGGCGGTTTTCCGGTATATTTGCTACTGGCATCCTCGATGAATCAATTTCCAATGTGTTAAATGCATTAGACATGCTCATTTTCAAGTTTTTGATTTTTTCGTTTATTGTTTGTGGCTCTTTTCCGCATAGTGATGGATTCAGACCAAGTAGTCAGAGTGGCCGTGGTACTCGAAATATTGTATATTGAAATGATTTGATTTGATTTGATTATACAAGTACATGTAAATTGAACTATATCTTTAGATGCTAGCTCTAACATATAAGACCTAAGAGTCACCTAAACTCCGCATAACTTGGCGATCACTGAAAGAATTTAATCGCCTAGTAGAAAGGGAAGCAAGTTTTCGTTCTAAAAATGGCCACAAGGTAGAGGCATATCCGACGCATCAGGCGGAACGTCCACCATATGTAGACTTAAGTTAGTTTGAAGAAGGGTCAGGAGAGGAGTCTGAATCTGCTTCGGATTCGGGAAAATACCCTCCCTAAGCAAAGTTACGGTTAGGGATAACAACAGACTTCGAATTTTACTGCAAAAAAATCATTATCAAAACTAAATTTCGTAAGTGAACCATTAGTAGTAGATTGCGTAATAGATAATATATACTATGTTCAGTCAATGATCGACACTGGCTATCTTTGTTATGCAGTTTTTGACGAAAGACTTGTGCGCCAACGTTAGCTACATTGTGTAGCTGTTCAGCCACGCCCAATTAAATTGGCAACCGGTAGAATTGGTACGTTTATCAACGAAAACACGTGTATCGATATGAATATCGATGGTAGGCAAGAAAAGATTTGGGTATATGTAATGCCCAAATATGACTATTATTTATACGAGGATGGGCCTAAGCAATATCCCATAACATCAATCTTGAATGCGTCTGTGAGCAGGAGGCTTCACCTGCCCACCATATCCGTTATCAAAGGCAAGCATTTCAAATGCGTAAAGTCCAAGATGGCATGGTTAGAGATACCTTTAAAAGATAATTCCTTGGGAATAATTGCTTCATTAAATTCTCAGAACTTGCACAGACTACAGGTTGTTTCGGTGACCAAATGTCTTACTCATCCTTTGCTGTACGCGAGGGGAGTTATTAATTACATGCTAAGAAGCTAAATGGCGGATTAGAGCTTAGTGTGAGAACATGCTGGGCTAATCTTTATTTTGTTTTCCTCCTTACTTTTCCATTATTTGCTTTCATCGTTATAATATAATTGTTAAAATATAAAATATTTCTTACATTTTATGTAAGTAGCTGGCGTGAATGAATAGGGCATGTCTGAGGCCATATCTCCCAATGGCTTCGTAGGTTCTGAATCCAAATTGGACATAGGGCGTATGTCTAGGTCCTAGAACTAGATAAATAAATAAATGATATAATTCTAAGTGGAATAGAATTGGACAGGTGCGTCGCATATAAAATTAATCGTCGGTTATAGAGATCAGTATGATATTTTGCAATTGTGATCAGCAAGACTGGGGGTGCGAACTACGGTCCAATAATAGAAGATTGCTTAATCTAATTAGCCATCATTAAATTCACGCGCCGGCAAAAAGTCACAAATCTGACCTCGTGTACCTTAGGTGCAGCACGTATCTAGGTCACTTCACTAATATTATAGGCAAGAAACGATTTTCTTTCCTGATCAAAAGGCATTGTAACTTGGTGTTGTTTTGAAAAAAGGTGAAAGTCGCGTCGTGAAGGCGTAAGTGAATACTTATTAAGGGATTAATTATGTCATCCACTGACGTAATCATTCAAGCTATACATGGGCTCTTCAAGTTTCTAGAATCTAAATATTTAAAATAGACCGTATTATCAATTTCACTCCACAACATATCAAAATGAATCTGTTACTAACACATTTAACAAAGTCTTCTCCCACGCTTTCACGAGGATTCCTCGCTTGCGCAAGAAGCGCCAGACAGTATATTCCTACCAATCGTTCAGGGCCTTTATTTCGGGCAAATCTCTTAAAGGCCATTCGATCGAAAAATGGTGTAGCTCGAAATCATACTTTACGAGATATACCTCTTACGCCACTCAATAAAACACTTTCATTCCATCCAAATATTGTGGATAAACGATTTAATGCGAATTCTAGAGCAAAAGAGAGTTTCTTTCCTGAAATTACATCGAAGTCCGTGTCATATTGGCTATTAGGTTCTGCAGCAAGTGTTTTTGGAATTGTTGTGTTGGGTGGCTTGACCCGTCTGACAGAGTCTGGGTTAGTGAGATATTCATCTTGAAACACTCAAAGGCAATAAATCTAATTCTTATTAGACTGAGTATAACAGAATGGAAGCCAATTACCGGCTCCTTGCCACCTCTCTCCCAAGCCGACTGGGACGCAGAGTTTGAAAAATATCGAGCCTCCCCTGAATTCCACATTCTTAACTCTAACATGAATCTTTCTGAGTTCAAAAAGATTTATTACATGGAGTGGGGTCATCGGCAATGGGGACGATTTGTGGGGCTATCGTTTGTACTGCCGGCTATCTACTTTGTTTGCAAGCGTAAAGTATCCTTTCCCATGTCAATACGTCTCCTTTCTATTTCTGGTCTCATTGGCTTTCAAGGTTTCCTTGGGTGGTATATGGTCAAATCTGGATTAGAGGAGAGCCTATTCGCTCCAGGGTCTCACCCAAGGGTCTCTCAATACAGGCTTGCGGCACATTTAGGTACAGCATTCACTTGTTTTACGGCAATGCTTTGGAATGGGCTCGCTATTCTTCGAACGCATACTCTACTTTCCCATCCGCAAAAGTCCCATACTCTATTACAACAGCTTCATTCTCCAATTTTATCACCGTTTCGAAAGTCTGTTGCAGCACTTTCCGCTCTCGTTTTTGTTACTGCCCTATCTGGCGCCTTTGTTGCAGGCCTTGATGCAGGGTTGGTCTATAATGAGTTTCCATATATGGGAGATGGTTTTTACCCGCCTAAGGAAGAGCTATTTGATCCTTATTACTCATCAAAAGCAGATGGTAGTGATCTAATCTGGCGCAATATGCTTGAAAATCCTACTACAGTACAATTTGATCATCGTGTTCTTGCCATGACTACAACAACTGCAGTTTTATGTCTATGGGCTTACTCGCGCTTCAATCCCCGTGTTCGTAACTGTATTCCGAATTCAGTTCGAAAGGGAATGCTAGGAGTAGTCAGTGTAGTAATCTACCAAGTAACTTTAGGGATTTCCACGCTTCTTTATCTCGTTCCAACATCTCTAGCAGCAATGCATCAAGCGGGTGCTTTAGCTTTACTAACTTCTGTTACAGTCCTAGGTAGCCGGGTCTGGATTCCAAAACGCACATGGTCTTTAATTAAGTCTCGATTAGAGCATTCCACTATTATTAAGACTCAGCTACCTCCCTCAGCACGGGCTAAGGCGAAAGTGTAAAATGCTACTAACTGTCTATCAATTTGAAGATATCATTGAGTATTTAATCGGGTATATTTTGTATTTTTATTTAAATTATAGCATTTAATGTGATGGCGCTTTTATGGGAGACGGAAGGGAGTTTTGACTTTCTTTCTCAGGCGCAATACAGAATACGTACGTATGTGAGGACGGTAGATAATAAAAATAAAACAAACTTGGCTATATTTCTTTGCCCTAAATTAGTTCTTGCAATATATTTTTAAAAACTGCAAGAGGTAATCAATTAGTCCAGAATATGAGCCGCTAACGGAGCCATGCCCTACACTAATTTTGGTTTTGCTACGGGCTTACCAACTAAAGTCGGGATTGCTAGACGTATAATTCACGCAATGAAGAGCAGAAACTTAGTCCGTGAGATTCATTAAAAGTAAGATACATCAGATACTAGCTTATTTTACTGGATTTAAATAAAATTTGATGGTAGTGTAGGATTTTAGAAAATGACGATCGTGAAAGGATTTAGAAACTCTTTTTGGGGGGGGGGGGGCTCGGATTTTTTAATATCAAGAAATTATCACATAATTTTTAAAACTGGGGGAAACGGTGATCAGGCCTCTAAATAAATGGGTTACCCGTGTAATCATGTGACTGTCTTCTCGGTGCACAATACTAAAACTGCCAAAACCTGGTGACAATATGAACTGTAAAATCTAAAGTCAATGAGAAATAAATATACATTTTATGACGAGAAAATTGCTAGAAGATGAACTAGAGATTTTATATGAAATCATTAGGAGCTTTTCTCATTCAATTCGCACAAGCTTTAGTAAAATCGTGTCCCTATGTTCATCTCACATGAAGTGATGGAAAGATATGACAACATAAAAGCAACGATTTGCTAGAATAGAAACTAGACCAAATAAATAAATTTTAGTCTCGTCTAACTGAAGAAATAGAACCCATAATGATTAGCAAACAGTAAAAGATTTGAAATTAGCAATCAAAGTTTGGTCTCTTTAGATATGGGTTTACATTTCATTATATTGCCATTAATGTTAGTTATCTTCATCTATACTATCTGCACTAAAGACGTTTACACCTTTTCCTTTGAAATTGTCTTTTTCTCTCTGCTCATCAAGAAATAAACCTTCAGAATTATCTTCATCAATATCTTCTGGAGTTGGTTGCATAAAATCTTCATCACTCCAACCTTTAAGAAGCATTACCTTCTTCACAGTGTCATTCCGCGCCTTTTGATTATCTCGCCACCAAGAGAGAGGATCAGTGTACAAAATTGTTAGAAGATATCAGTATAAAAATAAATTTGCACCCACATGTCTAGATGCCCGTTTCTCATGCAGATATATATCTCCATCGGTTTCACTTTCGTCGTCAGTGAAATCAATTAATTCGTCGTTTTCTATCAGTTAATTTAACGAAAATGACGTTCAGCAACAACATGCATGTCAATGAAAAGTAGGTTCTGCAAGTACTTATTGAGATGACAATAACGAACGTAAGTAAAGAGTACATTGTATGCAACATAATTTCAACTTTCTATATATGGAAGCTTATTCCAATTATAGCAACATCCTGACGTAGTAGTTAAATAGTTCTATCAATTCTGTGATTGGTAGAGCCTTGTAGCTTGGAGCTAAGCCTTACTCCGTGCTTATAACCACGGATATCACATGATTACCCAAATACCTGGGTAATTGCTAAATTTTTTAGAGGCCTGACGGTGATTGCTAGCCAGTAAGCCCTGTAAATTCCTGCTCAATGAGCCCTGCATAAAAAGACCAATTAGACAACCGATTTCGCTATTTTCCCCCCAGTTTTCACATTATGTAATAATTTCTTGATGATGTAATAGTTACAAGATCCGTTTTTCGTCTTATTGGCATAGCAACTGAAAATTGACATGTTACAAGACTTAGTAAACAACTTCTATTCTCATGATCTATCATCAACTTTTCAATACGGAACAGCAGACCAACACTAAAACATCAACCAAAATTTTGTTAGCATCTCTAATTTTGGACAATATTAATAACTAAATTCCGGAAATAAATAAATTCTGTCACATAGTTAACTTTTTAGTGATATAAAATTTTATCTTCATAAAAACGCCAATTCCGAAATTACAAGTTATCTTATTTTTGTGAATTATATCAAGATGTCTTCTATTTTTTTTAATTTCCAGAAAGGTTCTTGATCATGGAATCTGCGTTAACTGCTTGTCGATCTATCGCAATTGAAAATGGCTATGGCTTGCGTTTGTCTTCGAAAAAGACAAATCGTCAAGGCGTGATAACATCTCATCAATTGCTTTGCGATCGTGCGGGAATTCATGATATTCAGTCTAAAGGTATGAGAAAAAGTGTAAATTTTCTTTGCGGGTTTATTTATCAGTTGATGAATGTATCATCGACGTTAGTTCTCCAAGCTATAATCATTTACCTTCTATATCTACAACTGGCCATTTTAGCGTTACATCCTTAAAGGAGCATGAAAAGGTAAGTGTACTATGCAAGTCAGAAATTGGAATTCCTCCAAGAAGTATCCTAGCTGAGTTAAGACATGATGATAGTCATGCTACTGCCAAGGGAATATACAATTGTTTGGCGATACATAGAAAGCTCCAAATTAGAGGGCAAATAGCTGTTTACGCTCTGCTAGGACTGTCATGTGGAGAGGGAGGTGACGTTTTTAAAGAGGAGCATCAAGAGTCGTAGTTTGACTACTTTATAGACACAGAAAGTTGCTTGACGCACCTTTTTTTATCCTGCACAACATCTCCTTAAAGTTATTACGAAGACTTCCCGAAGTTATGATCATTGATTGTAGATATAGCATGAACTAATTTAAGATGCCGTTACTTCACGTGGTTGGGTGTAGAAACATCAACTCTATTTTTTGAGGTAAGTTGTGCTTTCTTGAGTCAAGGAACCGAGGGAGACTATAGATGGGCTCTTGATGCCTTGAAAGGGTTCCTCAAGAGAATAGTAAACAGGAACCCTAAATAATTGTCGCTGAAAGAGAGCTAGCTCTCGTGAATGCAGTCGTCCGAAACTTTCTCTCGGAAAAATATACTCAATGCATGGCACATAAAGATGGTACTCCAGAACTATCTAGGCAAGGAACTTGATACGAATTCGGTGAAAAATTCTATAGAGGATTTGATGAAAGTTTGGAACGCACCAACAAGTCTTGGGTTCTCTGAGAAATGGAGTAGTTGCAAAGCCAAGTGGCTTGCCACAAATTATAACGGTGGAAGGATTGTGAAATACGTGGAAGACACATGGCCTTCTTTTGCTGAAAAGATTTATGTTATAGGTATGATGTAATTCTAGTACCTGTAAGCATAATTATGATGAATAATTGTGCGAGCATAGATATATTCTAATATTAGGCGAGATGAGGCTCATGAATGGAAAAGGGGTAATTGAGGATAAATAGATGAGATTACCCACACATGAATAAACATAGAAAATATAGATTACATAGAATATACATCAACATACATATATACATATATACTTACATATCATATCTAACTCTATCTGATATTAAACGAACATACCATACCTAACCACGTGAATGTCAAGATATAAATTTATACAATTTATAATTCGCATTGTCATTACACACCTTCACCTCTTACATAGTAAATGCACAAAAGTTGTTTATTAAGTCTTGTAGCATGCCAATTTTTAGTTGCTATGCCAATAAGACGAAAAACGGATCTTGTAACTATTACATCATCAAGAAATTATTACATAATGTGAAAACTGGGGGGAAAATGGCGAAATCGGTCGTCTAATTGGTCTTTTTATGCAGGGCTCATTGAGCAGAAATTTACAGGGCTCATTGGTTAGCAATCACCGGGGGAAACTGGTGAAATCAGCCTTCTAATTGGCAATTTTTTGTCGAGGTTCATAGAGCAGTAATTCACAAGTATGGCAGACTAGCAATAACCATCGCAGCATCGATATTATTTAGCATTAACTAATGTCAAATGCTGGCCTAAGTTGATACATTGCATACCTGGCCCTTCGTTTAGCAATCCCGACTAGAGTTGGTACTCAACACCATTTCCCACACATCGCTAATTTTTTAATTTTTTTTTCCTCACACTTTTTATGAATTTCACGCAGAAACCTTCTCAAATCTCGCTCAATTTTAAAAATCCTAACAGAAAGAAATACATACAATCAAGATGGAACTACCTGGGGATATATGACACATAATCCAATTGCCAAAGTAAGATTACTGATCAATAGAAAGAGGTTTCAAAAGTTCCGTACTATACTCCTGTAACGTTGATTTCTCCTAAATCCTTTGAATTACAATGCAGGCAGGAATATCATATGCCCTTGCCACAGACCGCAACGATGAAAATTCATACCAATTATAAGCTGCAGCAGCTTTCAAGAGCTGTGCTTTACCGCCAGGAATTTTAAAAATAATAAAAAAAAATCCATGTCTTGAGTCAGGAATGAGTTTTCTAAATGAGATCTTCAAAATATGAGGCTAAACGAGTGGGTGGAGTTGAGGTGATACGCGTATTGTTGTTGTGCTTCATTGTCGCTCCTTGCGATGATAATCTTTTTCATTACTTCTATTCTTTTGCACATAGTCATTTATTTCTTCCAGCAATATTCCCGTATGTCACTAACTCAATTACCTATTATTTGTACTTATTTCACAATTACCATAGATTTTGATAGTCGAGTTGTTCTTGGTGTTTTCCAAACTACATGAAGGTGTCTGTCATATGATTACCCGGGTAATACCCGAGTAATACTCATGGGTATCTGGGAATTTAATTAGAGATTTCCGAGGCAGCAGATTTTGAAGCGGTATCGAGCTATCTAGGATGAATAGATTGGATTTTAATAGACAATAGGAATGTCTAGCTACAAAATGCGACGCAGGCAAGGCTTAGAGGCCAGGCTTAGCCTGTGTGCCTACTTGGCGTTAAGTGTTCATAGTAAGAGTAATAAATGGGAATTATCCGGGTAACCAACCTACTTATTCTGTCACGATCTGGACCTTACGTTATATCAAATCACGTGATATCGCTTAGTAAAGTTCATTTCCTTTGTTTACTTTTATTAGCGTGGTTTGGCTTATATATAAACATACTTCGCCAACCACTATTAGATTCTATGTACTACAATTTTGTAAATAGGCTTTATATAGATTATTAATGCAACGAATTTGCGAGTCCTTACATATTCAGAGGCCTGACCTGGACTCACCTTGAACATTATTCCAACCACAACTACCTCTCCTTTCGCTTACACGTGTTTGTTTTATACCAGATCTCTCATTACACTCCAGTAGAAACGTTGCATAAAATTTAATGCTTTAAATCTCACATGAATTTGGCTTAATAACCCACATTGACTGGTCTCTTGAGCAGTGGATGATTATCCTTTGGTTAGATGAAACCCTAACAGCATCATCGGCTACGCCAATGCAACTCCCAGTCACTTGAAAATTTCACAGGAATGAGAAATATGTTGAGTGTGCTAAATCTGCATACATAGAACTAGATCTTCTTTCAGTAGATTTTGGCAATCAATTGACTCATTAATTGGGCTTGCTCTGTTGTCACCAACATCAATTGATCCGGCGATAGATGGTCATCATTCAAGACGCTGGATTACCCGAAAGGTTGTGATCATACATTTTAGCTTAAAAAACCCCCTCAATGACTTAAAAAAAGCTCCAGAGACGGGATGAACATAAAACCAGCTGCATTAATGAGATAGATAGGAAGAAGATTGATTGGATGTTTTTTTAGCCGTCCTTTGCAGAGCCTAAGGAAGCCAGCCCCCTCTCAGTTTTGAGAGAAAAATTGAGTGAGTATTATAGCCTCCATTTATTTTGAGAGGATTGTGCCACTTTTATACGGTATGATTAGATTGTATCCAGAACTTTCTGTCATAAGGATAGCTCTTCTCATCGAGTAATTGCAAAAACGATAGAAGAGTTTGAGGAGACGTTAATTACTCCCATTAGTCATTCACCTTACTCTCCATCCCAAAATTCTGTAGAAATCTTCGGGCAGATTATGTAAGATAAGATAGGGTATAATTCCCCGAGCTTTTGATAAAGTCCCCTTTGTTAGAATTTATGGGTCGTGGAAGAAGCAACAGTTGTCAGACTGTGTGGTGTCACGTAGATAGAATGGATGAAATCTAAGTGAGAAGATAAAAGTGGGTAGGAAGATAATTTTTATTATTGTTGTTCTTTTGTGGGCACGGTGGGAAACACCGTGATTTAATAGTTAAGATATTACATAACTACGCTAACTGTGATTCAGTGGTTTGGTATACGCTAAACTGAATACGTTAGTCCTTGCATGACAAGGATCCTACAACCAAATTAGATTAACTAATTTCAACACCCTTAACGGGTATCCTTTTTTTGTGATCACATGACTTTTATGCTTGAGATAAGAATTTTAACCACGATCGACCTTACTTATACGCAAGCATAAACAATTTGCATAAAGACATAGTAAAAAAAAAAATTAGACTTTTGAATGCATAAATTTACGAGATCTCAGATAACTAAATACCGTACAGATCATAATTTACTAAAAGATACGGGCTAACTCCCACAAAATGATAAAACGCAAGTAGAATATCGAATTTCATTATTTCCAAAATGAATTTATATTGGCACTAATAAAATTTTCTAATCTTAAATTGATGTTATATTACAAAAGTTGATAAAACATTGTGTTAGGGTTTTTATAATATCCCCAAGTTGGCACTCTGGTATGTCTCCTCTTGCGCTGCTCAATTTCATCCAAAAGCGTGAAGTTACTAGCATTTTGCTTTACCAGCCTCTCAGTAAACTTGCTGTTGCCAATTTTATGCTGCTCGGTGAAAATTTCTATTATGCGATTCATCTTTGATATAAATCCCGGGGCATCATATGTCACCACTGGCTCTTCCTCCATTTCGATTAATACGTCCTCGTTTGAAGACTCTTCAGATTCTTTATCAAATTCAAAATCCGATAGAAGCTGAAAATTTCATTCTTCAGAATTATCTTTCACAGAAATATTCGTTAGCTGAAATTCTGGGCGCAGGATAAGCTGTGGTTGGACCCAGGACGGACTTGTTCGTTTTCGAGCAACGGTTTTGAAGAAATTATTTGGATCATCAAGATCCTGGTAGCAACTGATGATATGCTTATAGAGAAGGAATTGCCTGAGAAGATATGTCTCACAACCACATGTCCAAGCCGCCGCGTTAGTATGATATTTTAAGAGGCTTTCTTCGTTTGTGCCCTGGCTGGAACACTTCCTCCATTGCTGCCTGAACTTCTGGCGCCAGCTGGCGATTGCCTTTCGATAATTGCCATCATGAATTGCTTTCAACTTGTCAATTCCTTGCGGAATAGTACGAGATAAAAGGGTCCAAACAACAAGATCGATTCGGGGTCGATTAAAGCGATAGAGGTAATCACGCTTTATTCTACACCAATGGGACTTAACGATCATTGTCGTCCTGAAGACAGGAATTTCATCTGGGCAAGTTGAGCGAGCCCACAATTTCCACTGTTCGGGCTTGTACCAGTTAACAAATAGGTAAGCCCACAGTTGGTAATAAAATTTTGCCCGGCACCATGCATTCATTTCGGATGCACAATCGCGATTTATGGTATTTGGTGAGCGGTGCGTACCATTATTATCTGGGACCATGCAATGCGCATTGAAATGACGGCTGAAGATAGCTAGGACCTTATTTCGGTCTTCGACGCTAGAAACAACCTGCTGACTGATGCCCTCAAAAGCGATGCTCTTTGAATCACATTGACATCGTCCATCTCTGTGTTTACTATTAACTTGTTTCCGTAAAAATTTGATAAAGAAAAATTAATAACGTACTTATGATCCGGTCCAATACGACTATTCTTGTGAGATCCCCAACATATTTTAAGGCTTGGTACCAAGATCTTTGCTTCACCTGGAAAATAACTAGCTAGAGAATTAGCTCTGCTAGAGTCCTTTAACTTTGTTTGTATGGCACGCTTTGCGTGCTAAAAGCATAGCTGAATTTTAGCCGATGGCCATACATAATGAATTGCATTTATTTCAGACTTGTCTTTGTCACAGCCAAAAAATACGGGATTGAACCCTAGATGTATCAATTGCCTGAGAAATTGGTCTAGAATATGGGACAATTTCCCTGGCACTACAGATGTAGTAGACGTCATCGAAACTGACTTCTCAACGAAAAGATATGCGAGCGGAACTCTGGTCCCGTCAAATTCTGCGAGTACGGCGAACAACTCACACTCGGCACTGTTAGTTCCGTAAGTAGCATCAATTGCTAGTTCCTTCGATCTTGCCGCAAGGGCGATTATCGGGGCATTTACATAAAATGCCAGGCCATGGAAGTTCTCCACTGAAAACTCTAGTGTTTAGTAATCTCTTTCATTTTCCTTGAGCAACAATTTTTCTGGCTCAATTTGACTCTCATGACGCTGCCAATGCTTCATGCTGACCTTATGCCACAAATAATATACTTGAGATTGCACAGCTAGTTTGAATCCCGGAACTCGTGGCTCCTGGATATTCTGGTAAATCTCAGATGGTGACTGAGAATTACAATGAGTTTCAACAAAAATTTTATTTTCGTCAGATAAATGAATATCTGTGTAGGAAGTATGGTAGTCATGCTCCATACTTACTCTCAGCGTTCGACTATGAAAACACGGTTGTAAACGAAGCTTACTATGACATTCAAACCGTTCCATAGTGCTTCTATCTCGTGCCTTATTGGATGGAACAAAGTCAAAGACCGATTTATCCTGAGCACAAAAAAGTGAGCTGCTAAGAATTTTGGTATCATTTTTGCGCCTTCTGAATCGAAAGCCACTACTACGCCAGATAAGCATAACTAGATGGTTAAAAGCATCGTCTAGATTGGCTTTGTCATACGAGCCATCTTCAAATCTGTTTGGCAGTGATCCAAATGCGACAGGCAATTGGTCCATGTCAAATGTCTAATCGACGGAGAGCTGATTGGTTTGAGGTTACACCAATTCGCAGTTGGTTTATTTCGGAGATCATCTAAGATAGAGTGATATCATACAGGTCGATTCCAGTCTCTTATCTCGAATAAAAACTCATCCCAAGAATCTAAAGATGGTTTCTTTCGCTTTTTTGAATGTCTAAAACAGGTTTTTAATACCTTTCCATTTTTTTTTACATTGAAATCCTCTAATGGCCGCAAAGATCCACAGGTCGAACAGAATTTGGTGGGTTCCATTTCGAGATTAGACGTAGATTGGTTACTAAGTTGTTGGCTTGATTACCAAATATCAGATAATTATGGTTTTTTGATAAATACTGAGATTAGAGAAGGCAAATGTAGATTTGTACGTGTCGTTATGGAAGAATGAATTTGATATGTATCTAATTGCTGATGGTAATTAACCAAGAACGCGTTTGCAACGCGATTATGAAAGAACTTGCACAATTCGAATAATTATGTAACGAGATTTATTCAGTTAAAAAAAGCAAAACTAAGTTTCAAAAACCTTTATGAAAACAATTCATATCAGGTGATCATGAAAAAAGGATACCCGTTAAGGTTCTTACTTTTGGTATGAAAGGCGGCGGTTGCCGTATCAAATCCGTGCGAACGTGAGAGATTCCATTGAGAATCCCAAAACTTATAAACCTTATTGAATGGATGTATAATAAATGATTGGCCGTAATTGATGCCGATAGAGGGCAAACCAAGTACTAGTCTCTTGAATCTTGATGCCATTTTCAAAATTTTTATGGATCGATAATCATAATGTTCGATAGAGGTTTTGCTCCAGACCCCGCTTTAAAATGCAAAATCTTTTAGATGGCGACTTAACCATACAGGTCGGATGGCTTAGCGGTAAGTCATCCAGGCCGGTCTTCCAAGTAGAGATTGGGCAGCTTGAACACCTGCCCCACTTGAGACGGTAACGGCTGGTTCGATTCCAGCAGACCCTTCTACCCTTCGCTGCAGAAGGCGAGGATATTTGATTAAGCCTACTAGGGTAGGCTAAGGTTTTTTGAGACTTTTCTCTTAGTTGGATACTCACGGTTAAGGTTGGGGTGCAAGCCCCCGCTTGCCTCGGTAGTGGTATCATCGAATGCTATCCATTGTATGAGTATTCTACTTAAATATTAATATCTTCAGACTCTGTGGTTGTCTCATGCTCTGTGAGTGCTAGGCTTGTGCCCGGGACGTTAAAAATAAAAATAAATATAATATTATCATACAGTTGTGTGGTAAAGTCACTATGCGAAATATCCTTGCTAAAACTCCATATCGTGGCAATCCATGCCTATAAAAAATAAGGCACCTACCCATAACCCCTGTATCTATGCCACTATACCAAATTTATACTAGTAAACTCAAATTTATAGCTAATCATTCCTAATTAGGCTAGATAGATTTATCTTAACTCACTTCTGTGGGCTCCACATTGAAATTCGAAAATTCTACCGAGTTAACAGGGTATTTAAGCGTGGTTTAGATGCACAAAGGCTACGGCGCTTTTTCTTATCACCTGATTGACAAATGTATCACGAGACTATTCCAATCTTACTTTTGGTATTCCTAGGCCGTATTTCTACTAAATCTGTAACGTAAAATGAATTAGCTAAGCCTTTTTTAACTTAGCTTGCATAATATTTAGAGATCCATTGTAATTAGCAATCACAAAGCAACCATCCAATTTGCTCTGTAAGTCGAGGCACCAATAGTCCGGTCAGCCACCTACTGACTACTTTCGCTTAAATTCTACACATTCGTTAATATGTCCATGATCGATGATCGATGATCGTCCGTAAGACGTAGGAGATAAATAGTAGGAATAGTGTAGGATTATCAACTTGAGAAATTTCATTGGTCTCCTCGATGTTACTAACGGATTGATGGATATCCAGTCTACTAGATATTGCTCTTGATCTGGTGACAGGCGCTATTGATCGATCTTTCCCCATGAAGCAGATTGACCCAACACACGATCTCTGAGCTTATGGCATTGAATACTGAATAACCTGTTTGAAAAAAAAAAATTTACCACTGTCGCATGAAATATTCAAGATATTCATTTTAACCGAATCCAGATGGATTTTTATATTGACTCTACAGATATTTTATTTTATTTGATTATTCATAAGCCAAATAATTTTCTTCAATAAGGCCGTTCAGAGTTGGAGTCGTGATGGAGCACATTTTGCAAAATATAGAATTTGTACAGGGAAATGTTAATCACACATCAGTTTTTTAGTAGCACCACGTCACCCTCTTGTCCTCCTTATTAGTGAACAAAAAGTAGAGCTATCAAAAGCTGTATACAATTTCCGTAAAAAACTTCTGAATCTGGTCGTCAATGTTTTCAAGCATATGATAGCAGATATGTTAGTAAGCAATACTTCAGTCTCCCATAGCAACGCGAAAAACATGCATACTAAGAGGGGATCCATACACCGGGTATGATTGGTGAAAAACGAAGTAGGGACTTAAAGTAGGGGTGATGTGGTGCTAATAAAAAACGCGAAGTGTAGGCTGGTAGGGGTGATCCACCAATCACAACTTTATCACTAGTATGTAGGACAGGGGTAATGTGTTGGACAAGAGAGTGATGTGATGTAAGTAAAAGACTGATGTATGGTTAATATTTCCCGTTGTATATAATATTGTTTTTACCTCCGGGATTACTCAGTAAAAATCACATCAAAATTTTCACTTTTCCATTTTATCTAGACCCCCATTGTATTAACACCATTAATATTTGTTCAATCTTATTGCTTAAATGTTAGACTATGATCGCGTATAATTTTGTATCACAACATCTAATTTGTGGGTAAAAAGAAGATTCAGGAATGGCATTTACAGGCCTTCTGTCACGGTCGATCAAGATTTGCAAGGGTTCTTAAGGGCTAAAGATCAACGGGTTCCAAAACACGAGACAAGATTGGATCAAAATCAGATAAAACAAGATTATCCTTTCAAGAATATAATATTCCAGACAAGATATAACAAGGAGAATTTATATATAAGATACTACTCCGAAAGATTAGAATTGGAGAAGAGATGGCCCTTTATATACATGAGTTCTATGGAGATACCTGATGAAGCCATACTATTTCAGGAAACTCGTTAGAGAATCAAGTAGAAATACGATATCTGTTAACAAGGACCAATAACGTACGGTATAACAATAAGGCCCACTAGAACCTAATGGAATCAAACGGAACACCATCTGAAATACTACATCAGATCTGATTGGCCAATATATTAACCAATAAGAATATGACTTAGTACAATCCCTGACACCTTCAAAGATAGTGGTGATGGTTTAAGAACACATCTTTTTCAAGATGCCGCTACTACTCCAAAATTGCTCTATTTCCGAAGTAAAAAATCTTCAAAATATAGAGTTCTCATTTAAATAATTCCTTAGATTTTAAATAATCAATGCAAGCAGATACACCATGATGTCGGGCTTCGAAATGACGATACTGAAATTCTGGTGTTTTTTTTTTTTTTTTTCGTTTATTTGCTGAGTAATCCCCGCGTGGGAAGACAAAATGATTTGCAAATTCCGTATTTAGCAAATTGTATACGATCAGGATCTCAACTCTGAACGGCCCTAATTTAATATGTCCCAGCTCGTAAGCTCCTTTGTCGAGCCCCCGATCCCTAATAAGGTTTAGTGCTGGTCGTTATGTGGGTCTGACTTTTCCGATTCGTAGGTCACGTTATCAGGCCTGGGTTAAAAAGCTTTTTAGAGTAACACCTATGAAATTATACATAACATTCAAGTAGGCTTCCATTGGTTGGATGATCACTTACAAATTAGTTCAGGTGCAGAATCTAAGCGAAAGTGGTCGGCAAATGGCTGACCGGACTCGTGGTACTGAAGTTTCTAGATACCAGATACCAGACAGTAGTAAGTAAATATATAAATATCTTAGTTACAAGTTGTCTATGGATTCAACGGTATCTCTAGTATAGTAAAATCTTTGACTTTATCTAACTTATCCTTTCTATAAATTCTATCTGTAATTCTACGCCAATCCTATAGACTGCAATATGATATGTTAGGAGGAAATACAACATAACTAGTTTGTCACATGATCGTAATGGTTGCTGTTTGTTACTTTCAGATCCCGCTCGGGCCGGCAACTATCCCAAGTCCCTCACCATCGCAGTTCCCTCCTCCAACCTCCGACAGGGTCAAAATTTGGGCAAGAGAGCAATCAGATATTGATATTAAAAATTATTGGTCGTCAAACGCACCAATCTCTTATAGAAAACTTGACATTAATAACTTCGAGCGCTGTCCCCGAGAACTGACACTACCCCGATCTCTTGTTGCCCATATTTACGCAGCACGCTCGGGACATGGAGACTTCGCTGCCTACCACGAGCGTTTTCACCATGAGAGTGCTCTAAATTTATGCAGCTGTGGTGCCGATAAATCTCCAATCCACATGTTTCACTGCGTCAAACCAACCATTAAACTACCAAATACCCCTCGAAATATCACAGACAAAACCAAATATTTCATAGGCTCCTTCAACGGCGCAGCAAAACTAGTCAAATGGTTAAAGGAGACAAAATTCTTCAACAATATCTGTCCTAGGTATCCCATAAGAGATACTCTTACAGCATCCGAGGTCCCATAGGTTCCTCACAAACCTTGAAATGCGTAAATCTGTTTTAATTTACTACACTTATATTTTCCTTCTATGTTCAATCTTCTCAATGAATGTCAAGAAATAAAAAATTCAAAAAAAATTAAACTACACATATGTAGTATTTTTCCTTTTAACACATATACTTAACGACGAGTGGATGGTCTGAATTCACTCAGTTTGTACATAGAAATAGAAAAGGCATTCTTTATCCCAGTGGGAACAAGAGTAGCCTCGCTCACCCAAGGCAGTAAGTCTTGGCGTCTTATGTCCGGAATAGGAATAATTAGTATAGGGCTTAACCCTGTACATATAGACGTTAAATAGAAAACAAACAAAACAAACAAACAAACATCTATCCCAAGCCTTCAATATAACTAGGATAGCTGGTAGCGAGTCCCAGCATAACCTGTACAGGGAGATCTGGAATCCGGATCCTCAGTACTTCGAATTATCAGAGTTCATCCAAGCACAGAATGAGCTCTCATTACCAAAGCCAAGTTTTTGAGAGGCATGTGTGCTGTTGGTTATAAATATCGGACAAGACTATTACTCATTTTTGGAATCATTTTAGTGATTTAAAGATAGAGGGTTTATAAAAAGCAGGAATTACCAAGACTCAATCAAGAGTAGTGTATTGATAAACAACATACGAATTTAACTGTTTATAAAATTTCACCAAAATATCTTAGGCCATTAGTGTAAGGGTCATAAATCATAATACTTATCCAACACTATAATAATAGTCTATGTACAATAAAAGATGTTGAAGTGAATTTTAAAAGAGAGAGATGAAGCTCCCTAAAATATTTACGAAGTAGGCTCACATTTGTTAGATTGATGCAGGAATCTTGGTCAATGTTAATTTATGTCACGTGTCATTTGGAGATACAATTGGGAAGTATTTTGTCATAAAGTAAAGATGAGTGATATACAAATAATACTCCCGCTCGGGATTGATTAAAGTATTTATGCTAATAAACTGGCAGACAGAGCCTAGGGTTTTCTCCAGCTTGCGCCTGGTCTTCTCTTATCGAAATTTTGGATGGCCTTTGTTCGATCTAGATAATTGATTCTACAACAGATAGACATACAATAGCCCAGGATATATATAACATCAAGCAAAAAATATAAAAATTTGGAGCTTTTGAGCTAGGCACCGATCCAAACCCTAATGGAGAGTATGGCGCATTGCGATTGGATATATGAATATGAATTATATGACATCGGACAACTCGAGTTTTTGCTCCTAGCTTCCAAGCACTCTCTTGGTTGAGCTAAAGAGAACCCGAGAGTGATAGCAATGGACTGCACATGTAAGACTAATCGATTCGGGATATCTCTTCTTTGCATATTAGGCATATAGAGAGATCAGGAGTCTTTTTGAGTAGCTTTTGCTTTCTTCGCCGAAGAAAAAGAAGATTACTATTAAGCACTAGTGAGCTACGTAAATTATCAACCTCTACATTGGCCTGAAGTAATTATAACGGTTAGTGGACGGGCTCTGATCAATGCTATTGATTCATTATTCCCACAGGAAAAGACAAAGTCCATCGTTTGTCGATAGCATATTAACAAAAATATACTGGCTCATTGTAAGTGGGACTTTGATAGTGAAGAAGCATGTGATTTCTTTGTGACCAAGTTTATAAAGCTTTATAAAAGGACCTGTACTGGATGCTACTCTTCAAACCTGTCACGATTTTAGATAGAAAGGCTTGAGCACTTGAATATCAAAAGGTAGTTTATAATTTCACTAACGACGACATGATTTCTAAACAGGCGCTATATACATGACACTCATCTTCTAGAAACTTCCCCCGTCTCCATTAGCAACTGTACTGCTCTCTACTGTTGACGCAACATATAGAAAATAGAATATTCGAGATAGGTTTACAGCTAGGAAAGAGTCTAATGGAAGTGTCTGGAACTTTCTCACCCGCGAGCATTAAGGGGCACCCCCTTGCATACTTTTGGAGGATCGGTTAGCCTTCGGTTAACCTAACTACCGAGTGGCCCACTCTGACCAATTAAACAACATTCCGGCTTACTAGCCGTCACAAAACCATAACATAAGGAACTGTCCCGTCAGGCCAATTATGCCTCATCTTCCTAATTCTACATTATTCCCACGCTAACATAAATAAATCTAATCATAATCGAAGTAAGTGATTTTTGAATCTTTTTGACTCACAGTTTTAATAAATAGTTTATTGCCTGTTAATGTAGTCAAATCGCATATCTAAAATAATGCACTTTGGGAAATGCGGCGATCTTTCATAGACGTGATTTATTACGGAAGAACTTTACAGGATACGATAAAAAGAAGGCTAAAATTAAAAGGCTTTTAATGTGACTTTAAAGGGCTACTTCATGCGGTTGCGGTAGATAAGGTTGGATTTATTTACAACAGCAAAACTTTCGTTTCTAGAAAACGACATAATTCAAAGGGATTATATAGCGATAATTATTTTGCAACCCAAGCTTAATTACGCCACTTATATCCTCGAATTTCCTCTGAAATCCCTGTATTTTCCCTACCCTAAGTTTTCAGCATTATGTAATAATTTTCTAGTTTCTAACTGGCGCAAAAGTGCTGGGTAACTGCTAAGGGGTTCCTTTCACTACTGATCATCTCCTTGTCAGTTTTTCTGATTGTTGTCTGGTTGATGACTCCCAGTGTAGAGACGTGATGCCTTATTAAAAACAAAACTGAAAAATAAGAGGTTACAAATGAAGTTGAATCTATGAATTTACATCTCTGGCATTGATGTTGAACTCATCTTCATGACGCGCTGGCTGGTGTTGTGTGGAAATTACAAATTCATCCACAACCGTATTTGACGGAACAAAATTTTCTGCAAGTCTCAAACTGCTTGGGCGTTTCAATGCCGGTCATTTAACAGTCTCGATCGCATACTTTCTTCTCTAACATGTGGATGAGATATAGCCACTGGAGTTTTGGCTTTTCGGCCAAATATTCAAGTTGCACTAGAGCTTCAGTATTATGACGATCGCTTAGTTGTGAATCTATCGTGTTATTACAGGTAACTAAATGCCAATAACGATAAAAATCAGTCAAACCGAGTCATTGGTTCGATTCATACATATCTTTTAGAATATGGTAGCATGGTATACCTAGCGAGGTTGTTAAATTACATTTACACTCGCGATTAGGAGTACCAAGCTTCGTCGAGACACGTAATCACATTTCTACCATTGGGCTTTCTAGTTATCCACTTCGCACTACAACTAGTTGCATAACTTGTATAATTCAACCCTTGTTGGTGCATTCCAAACTCAAGCTCTTTGCTAAGATGTGACTCGATAGTCATCGTAGTAATATGCCAAGCACAAGCTATGCACGTCAAGATCGATGCTCTATGTTACTTTGATTTGTTCCTTTTCTATGAATGAATTTACTTATGAAATTATTTCAAATACAAAGGTGTAGAAAGTGTAGAAACTACCCTAAGTGATTAGGGTAGAGGTTTTAATGTGCTCAAGAGAAGTTGTTGGCATTTATTTACCTCTGATTTATCTAATGATTGCTATAGCAATCATTAGATAAATCAGAGGTAAATAAATGCCAACAACTTCTCTTGAGCACATTAAAACCTCTACCCTAAGTGATTAGGGTAGAGGTTTTAATGTGCTCAAGAGAAGTTGTTGGCATTTATTTACCTCTGATTTATCTAATGATTGCTATAGCAATCATTAGACCCATGAGCCAGCTCCAGCATCTATCTACCTTGCCCTTTTGCGCCAGTTAGAAACTAGAAAATTATTACTTAATGTTGAAAGCTCAGGTAGGGTAGGGCGAAATACAGGGGTTTCAGAGAAAATTCGACGATATAAGTGGCTTATTTGAGCTAGGGTTATAAAATAGTAATTTCCATGGCTAGCAAAATAAAAATCGCCGATTACACGGGTATATGACGTAACAAGATTGAAAATAAATGAAATATCACGTGGAGTGGGAATTGTAAAGTAAAATGGAATCGTAAAAAGTGGGGCTTTCAAATAGAAAATAACAAACGTAAAACGATTCAAAGATGTATCATGTGATGACGATTTTTTGTTCTATTGCATTCCACTATGATGTATAGTTTTTGAATTTATCACAATTAATGATATAGTTAATGAAAAAAAAAAAAAAACATTCCCTTATAAATAGAAATGCACAACTGCCGTGGGAGTCAGCCAATCAAAATGGTTGGGGTGATTTTAGGAGTAGGTGTACATATCGCATGGAGGAGCTGTACACAGAGCAGCCGCCATAATTAAGTCTCGGCTTTGTATATATGCAATCTCGATTATTTATAAAAAGATCCGATCCATGTCGAGATGAGAGCCTGGTCCAGAGGCTTTACTATTTATAGCTTAGGGAATTAATTGCCTAAGGATGATCAGGTATTAAGCCTGCGACTACCTGTGTAGGTACGATTGATGCTCAGGCGATGCTGGAAGCTGAGTGATAGAGAATGTGGATTGCGGGAAATGTGGGGATGCGCCGGATGGTTAAGGGTTGAGATGCGATCGATATTAGACGAAGAAGCTTGCGGTTAGGCGGATTTGGACGCGGATAAAGTGGAGCGTGTTGGGTGCATAAAATTATGAAGATTCATTTTGAGGAGTAATTAATTTCAAGTTTCAATTTTCCTAATACAACTTTCCTACAAGCAAAATGGCTTAGGACTTAGGATTCAAAAGTCAGGCCCGAGGGGCCAACATTTTTATTAGATTAAAAAATTATCAAGCTATTAATCATTTATTTCTTGGCTATTTCTAGAACAGAGAGTTATATCCCAAGAATGGAACGTCCACACACGAACCGACCAACTGTATCGCTTTATCATTGACTTCATTTTTCCAACTGTTTACTCATGATGCAATTTTCATTTTTAGCAATTTGCATTCTGTTGGTACTTTTCAAAACTACTTTTGTTTCATCGTACAAAGAGCTGGGGTATGATTGCGACAACGTATTTATTCCTAAGAGTAAATTGATAGAAGTCGCGAAAGAAGCTAAAACGATTTCTCAAAATTTGAAGCCATCATTAGGAGAACTCTACGGAGGGCCCCCATTCCGTAAGACATACCTGCTTTGGCCTGTGTTTGTTGGGACAGAAAAATATTCAAAAGGTACGAAATTCATAGATTTATATTAGGCTTCTATATTAATTTTATCAGTTACCGAAACGCCGTACAGAGTTGTGTTAGATGTCGAATTTCAAGTCTTTTCTGTGATCATAAAGATTACACCTGAATCGTTGGTCAAAGAATGCCGGTATAGGGAAAATTTATCTAGTCTAAATTCCTATCAGTGTGGTGAGACTGTTTACTCCCCAGAAATGCTCGGGAAGGCTGCCTTACGTGCATGCGGCAAAATTACAGAAATAGCTTCGTTATGGTCTCCGATTCGGTACGACGGACCTGCTTATGAGGGATCTGGAAAACAACTTTATACTACCCCAGTCGCAACTTATCTTGACCGACCGAATTCTATGTCTGGTATGTAATTAGCTTAAAGAAGGAAAAACATGTCTACATCTTACTAACATTATATAAAAATTTAGAGAAAGCCTTGGTTGTTTTCAATACCAAATGTACCGTTGTTGGAGTTGTCGCTGTAACTAAAGCTTTGAGACTTAAAAAATGTGAAAAATTGCAGAATTCGGTTAGCTGAAATTATTAGTTCCAAGAGCATCTTACCCATTTCACAACATTGGCGGTTTAATGAGATTCGGAGAGCAGCGTTGAGTGTAAAGTAGGGTATCACTTTTATTCACGTCTTCGCGCGAGCCTCGATGGTGCTTAATAGAGAGGCAACCCTCAGTAAGAATTAGGGGCCGATCTATGGACTCTTATTGTTACAATGTTGCTACGGATGAGGATCCCAATTACGGTGGATTTATGAATAATATGTTAGTCATCTGTAATAACGATTACTAATCGCATATCTATTAGTCATCATGTAAATCCTATATACAATATTTCATAGATGGTTCGTAGAAAAGATACACATAGATTTACAGACTTAGATATACTCACTAAGAGCTAGATATTACACATTTAGTAATATCATGAGCTCAGAGTCATTCTAGTCAGTATATCTAGGAAACTGTTGCTACAATTGAGAATTTCTCCTTGCTAAAGCAGGAGTTTATCTCACTTCAGAGGTGTAATTGGGATTCAATTCAGCACTTTTATACTTCAGAACATCTACTTCAGCTAGTATGAACTCTAAAATTAAGTATGCTTTACTTTTGAGGACTACAATTTTCTGCCGAAGAACCGGCAGCAAGTTCGAGACAGGTCATCCTTCAGTTTACTGATGACGACAGTATGAATTTAACTATTTCATCAACATTCTCCTGTGAAAAGAGTTGATGACCTTCTTGTACCCCTCCGTGGTGTCACACTGCCACAGTTCAAAGTATGAATAGCTTGAGCTCGTGATATGTTTAGATGATCAGCTACTTTATTGTCGTTCCAACCTGCATCACGAAATCCGGGAATTTTGAAAGATCTCATAAATTTAACTTTGTATATTTTCGGGTCGTCAACTTACTAGTAATGATTGATATCTGGTTAAATTCTTACGTTGTGACGACCACGAGGGGAGGCGTCGAAGAGGTTAAATGAGCAGAATTCATCTATCACTTATGTCTAGCATCGAATGGTGTTCTATTTGTGCTCAGTGGGACTACCGTATCTTGTATGAAATTCATATTATCGGTAATGAAGAATTCATTGTTATCTGTAAATCAACGATGATAATTAAGGCACAAATAATTGAAGTTGACAATATCTAAAATGAAAAGAATACATAAAAAGGTTATGAAAATGAGGATAAACTTATGTCACGTAGTGAGAGGTATAATCTAATAGACCAGGCAAAAAGATATATTCTTTGGCTAAACAAAGACTAGTAGGGATATATCCCTGAAGCTAGGAGATGATCTTCATAAATACAGGGTAGAATCATTAATGTGGGTAAGGTAAAGAAGAACCCTTAAGTTGACTTGCACTACAAGGATAGGCAAGCTAAATAAAAACCTTGTTGCGCTCCAATCCACTTGTGCATAATTCCTTTCACGATGACGCGTTACGCAGTACGAGAAGTTTTATTTCTCTAGGATCTTAATAGGAATCCTCAGATTTGAAATTCACATCCCACGCAAATCGTGTGAAATTACTGTTCTTCTTCATGGACAAAGAAGGATTGAAAATTCTTACGATCTTTCGATTCATCAGTAGTGACGTTTATATTTTTTTTTAATTTTGGAGAGGGGGGGGGGGGGGGGGAGACAGATAATATTTTAATTTCCAAAAAAAAGTGGGAAGAAATTACTCTTGAGTATGAAGAGAGATGACTAGAAGACCTGATCGAATTTCACTCTCTTCCCTCAATTTGTCATCGCAAGTAATACCTATGGCCTATGCTTGCTGCCATGAGAAATCAATCCTAAGGAACGATCGTTTTAATATGTACTATATGGCCGCTTACTACCTTTAGGTTTTATTTACCTTCCATTTATGTATGCAAGCTGTAGTTACCTGGGTGACAGGAACACAAAAATTTCGGTATTTACTTTAACTAAGTTTGATCACGATATAAATCATACAACTAAAATAACATCATTCCGAAATTTTTAATATCTTATTTGATCTTAGCTTGAGTGCTCTCCTCGATTACTTGACATGTTTTATCATCCAAGAGCTCATTGTTGCTGAAAAGCCTTGATAATAGAAACGTTAATATTATTATATTAGATGTCTATTCTAAATCAAGCCTACAAAGAATCTTGCTCTGAAGCCTTAGAAGTATCCTAGAATTGAAGGTAATCACGCACAGCTCTAATTATATTGCAAACATCGTCGCCATCGAAATCGAGTGGGTGAAAATTTCCCGTAAGAATGGTTTCTGTATGTTACGGCTTGTAAGCCGATTGGATCACTGTAGCCTGCGATATCCAACGCAGGCATCAGACCAGGGTAGATATAAATACACCGAGAACTTTCCAGAAGTCGTTTGAATATTCTGGTAAGAGAACAAATGGGGAAATCATTTGAATCAATGGACTTATTTATATAATATTTTACTTATCCTGAGGAGAATCTTCTTTGTTGAAATTAGAATACCATCTTACATCTCTATTGCTCATGCTCTATTTATCAGATTTGTAATACTATAGAGTTTCGGTAGAGCTTCTTGCACGAGTTTGACTTTCAGTCTACCTCATGCATCAGAAACTAGGCATTTCTAGCAGCTTCTCAGTTATTATCTGGATTCCAGGAAATATTATCAATATCTCCATCTTTCGGTGCCTAATTTTTCTTCAATAACAAGTTTTCAGAGTACAGGAATAAAGAAAATTTCAGATAGAATCACTAAGAAGCCAGAGTATCCCAATAATTTGAATCTCCGCTTCAGACGATACAACTTATTTCGTTTGCAGGATCTTCTACATTTTGTGGTGACTTAACGATCAGTTCAGAGGATGAACGAGCCAAAGGTTTGAAAAAAACCTCTTGAGACCATAATCATTTTATACATATAATTTGTGTGATGACGAATTCCATAAATTACGTTCCATCCATATCAAATTCAAGTAGCTAAAATACTCTTTTTGAAATTTCTTCATCTAAAGATCCCAAATAACCAACATTGACTATTTGTGATTTTTTTCTCTGATAAAAGTCAATCAATTTAGAGATGCTAGGGATTCTATTGATTACACTTGGACCTTGCCAAAGAAATAAAATAAGTAAAAGATCACTTATCGTGCAGGTAGGTATTTGACTTGCACATGTAAGATTGTTGGTATTTTGCTCGGCTGAACCATATATTTCACACCCTTCTTAGCTTCTTTGAAGATACATGAATTTGCTCTATAAAACTATTTGGGTAAACTAGATTGATTTAGATCTAAACCAGTTTGAAACATTTTTTCGAGTGGTTACAGAGGGAGCTTGCCTTAGCCTAAATAATCATTATATTTTCATATCAGCTTTGCAATAGTCTTAGTTATTGAATACATTTTCTAAGCGCATAATTTGTTAGTCATCACTTCTAGGATGTCATGCTTCTTTGCCGTGGCCGCATAAAACCTATATCATCAAAGTTGTGTACATGCTCGTCGAGTATAACGTGATATCGTCAGAATTCTATGAAACGAAGTTCAAGCTCATCATTCTGATGAACAGCCTATCGCCTTGAAGAAATCGGTTAGCCTAGAATCCTAGTAAAGCAAAGCCTTTTTCCAGTAAAAACTATCGCTCTGTCCATCTACGTGATGCGTCTGACTGGAGCCCGATACAACGCAAGATCGAGTTCGGAGCACCCACAACGACATCAATGATGTATAGCCTTCCCATAGCATGTCATTTGAAGATTCATTTCTTCTGTGTATCCGAAGATATAGGATTAAGTTTCTTTTTGTGGTCCTTAAGTGATGAAGAGCGAGGAATGCCTTGTCGTCAGCGCTGTACACGGCTGTAAGTTGCGCGTTTTTTGGAAAATAACTTTTTGTTTTTCGAATTCGGAACTATTCTTCAGCATCATGAGTACTCTCAGTAACCTTTTTCCTTGGCGATCATCTTATCTAGCCATTATGATGTTGTGGACGCGTTTGGGGTACTGCAAAAAAATCAAGTGCTACTGCGGTTGTCAGGTGAGACTAGCTAACCCGAACTATGTCCGCTAAAACCCAAAGTGAAAACTTTGACGGCGGTACTTTTTATCTAGTTCATTTTTTCTTTCAATTTCGGCTTCATTATAAAATTGACACAGGGCTACAAACATTACTACAGTCTGGTTCAATTTGCTACTTGGCACTTGGTTCTTGGCAGGGCGCGTCAATTGAAAAAGAGGCGACCAACAAATCATTGAGTCTTTACCTCAAGAAAAAACACACCAAATTGATTAATAAACTTCTCAATTACATTTATATACTATTAAGATATGAATGAGCTCATCTCATGTATTTTAGCTTCATTTATTTATTCTAGGGCTGTTGTTAGGAGCAACAAGGTTTTGGTCGTAGAAATGCGTGTCCGCAAAGGCAAAATGACGTTTTTCCCATCACTCTATCAACACCCTTACCTTATCAAATCGCTCTGAATTTTTCACAGAAGATAGTTTAGGTTTTTGTTAAAAATCTTATCAATTTTAATTTGAAATAATCAGCGGCGGTTTCAACTAAACAAGCTAATCTAAAAAAAAATAATACCCTACAACCACGGTAAAAATTCGATTTAGAGCCCTTAGTAGGATTTTTGCGAACTTTATTACATCTAATTCGGGATGATTTACAATGAATAGAGTTTTTACCCCAATTTTATGAAATTTATCGGGTAAAAGTGTATGGTGAAATATTACGACCGAGAAATTTAAGCTGGGTCTTACTCTTCACACAAAGTCAAATACAATTAGAATTTACGGCATTAAATTTTTTTGCAACGTTTATTATGAAATTTTCTGAAAACATAGAAAGGTCTGTTATGAACCAAGACAGAAAGATGCTTTCAGTGAAAACTGAACGAACATTTTTCTAAGTTCGAGGCATGTTATTCCCCGATTAACCAAAGACAGCCTAACAAAATATTTCTAACTTCGTCGATTTCGTCAGAAGAAAGAAGTTAGGGAACATCTATTTCTTTTCTTATGTGTCACTTTGCCCTGGCCCTGAGTGTTGCCAACTAGATTCAGATCATGATACAAGTCGGGCAAAATCGTAGAACCTTATTATGTTGCCGAAAGTTTACCATCACATGATGTAAATCAATTTCGAGTTTAAAATAGCTCGTTTTCCATGTGATCGTCTTATATCTGTCCAGAATAATGCAATACAGACATATCCGTCCAACTGAAAATGAAAGGATAAATTTTATGCACGCACATCTATACCTTATGATTCAGGCTTGAAATAATATTCAATTTTGCTAGCTTGGCACTCGCAAGCAATAATAATCCCTAAAACTGGTCAGATCGACATTGTGACGCTCCTTGAAAGTAAGAAATTTCATTTGCTGACACCCGGATTTGGTTGTATCTCGAAGATAAATTGCTGATTGGCTCATAAATTAAAACGGATATAATATTTTTGTAAAAACGTACTAAATCCCATAATCCCATAATTAACAGGCGTAAATAATATACATAAATTAGCAGCTAGCTAAATAAATTAGGGAGGCTCAAAGTTCAACTCTGAACCGGCCTTTAATATCAAGTCAAGTCAAATCAAATCACATCGAAATTTTATGATGTATTCTATAAATCTAATATATATAGGGAAATATTATTTGCCCCCTCCAAGAAAAATTAAATGGCCCCCACCCCCCCNATGGAAAAAAAATCGAACCGCAGGCCTGACTCCATGACCAATTATGCTCTGGCTACAATTTGATCCTGGTATTTTCCATTGAATATTTCTCAACCCAAGGAAACAAATATGTAAACAAAGAAAATTATTTGGGACTCTTCCATTAATCAATCCCACAAAAATTGGCAGCTTTAATCCAAGATATCTATCTGAACAAAAAAAAAAATCAATACTTCTCGTAGCATACATGGAATCCCTTATCTTTATGAGATTTTTGATAATACAATTGCGCGCGAAATGATATCACTGCTCCCCTCACCATTGCAAAATATTCATGATTTTCAGACNAATTCCTTTCTCTATGAGATTTTTGATAATACAATTGCGTGTGAAATGATATCACTGCTACTCTCACATTCGCAAAATATTTATAATTTCAGACACAATGTCGAGAGCTGGAAATTCTCAAATCATGATAATAGCACTTTAGTCAGTGTTAGAATGCAAGGAGCATCAGTAAAGACAACATTATGGATCTTGTTGAAAACGTGAATGCATCAAAACTAATATTTTCACTTTGTCTGAGCCTTTCATTGAAGAAATCTGAGAATCACACGCAGTCAATGCTACATTTTTTAAGGTGCAATGTTGTAATTTCGAGACTAGTAAATGCCAATTTAAGTGTATGTACCCAGTCAAAGTTACACACACTCTCTAAACATCACATGGACCCAATATGCCAGACGTATAGTAATGTGATTAAAAAGTGCTTAAGTTGGCTCAATCAACACTTTTAGTGCTGAAGGATGACACCATATTATCTGGTACTCCTACCACCGAGAAGCGGACATTTTTCCCACGAACTCCTCTTCATCCTCCGCGACCTCTTTGACGTATTGTGTGGACATCTAGATCGTTCGTCGAATTGTTGTCTAATGAAGACATCCGATTCCATTGATTATCTCGGGCAATCTCAAATGAAGAGGGTTCATGATAGGTACTATAATCAAATGTTAACTGCCTCTTTTCCTATCAGTGAGATGGGTAATGATATCAAGAGGACCGTGATTATGAGTTTTGCAGCTTATTCTAAGGTTCCAGATGCCCTTGTCTTCTTGTAGAGTCATAATAAAGGGGCACTCGGTCATTTTTGAAGCTCCTTGCTAACGCTTCTTTGCATTAGAAGGTTATATTTTGACACCTTTCGAGCATCTTATAGTCATAACTCCAACAGTTACTCCAATTTACGGGGGTTCGTGTAATTTAGTACATCTCTTGACTAGAGATTAGCCATGCAGCATTGCATGAGCAATTAATGCATCCATAAGGTCGTCTGGACCACCGTGAACTTCAAAAAAAAGGAGCATCTAGCGAAAATAATTATTGGTCTTTATCGCTATCAGAAGTATCATTTATCTTATTGAGAGTCGATTGATCAGATTCTATAGCTATTATTTACTGCTTTATAGTGTGTATATGAGCCTATATTTTAAAAAATATGCTAATAATACTATCTCTATGAATATTATAGTTAATAAGCCTCGTAAGTTATAAGGGAAATACCTACTTTTCAATTGTAAAAGCTTTGAATTTATGAAGCTTACATATGAACTTATCTATCTTTCCTGAAATTATTCAGAGATTATTAATCTAAATCGGAGCCAAAGGTTACAAGTTTTATTTATTTGATATGAACAGAGTTTATTTACATGCAATATTATCTTTTTAAGTTACTATAGTAACAAATATAATGAGCCTAAAATGTGAGATATGAATACAACTCATCCCTGCGGATGTCAAAATAAGAGAACCGGGTGACAGCAAATGATGTCTCAAATTTTACGATAGGGTGGGTAATCATAGTAAACAGACAATTGCACAAACCACTAACGATATTTAGCGGGTCAAATAATCGAGCTTCAGGGGGCTTTGGTTGTGCAATGAATAACACTCAACCTTCGGGCGGCCATCGATGTACTTAGCAAACGTCAAAGGGCCAAAAAAATTCGGTTGTCTCAAGGAGTAGTATTTACTTAAGAAGAGGAAAGTCAGATTCTGGCCCAAAAGGAAGAAGAGGTGCAACATGTTGGAGGTGAAAATCCGAGGCCAGCGATTACTCGGAAGTGTGGCAACTGTGGCAAAGCTGGTCTTAATGCATTAATATGTTATATCGATGAAGAAATGTCTAATGTACATAGTTTCGGTTAGACCTACTAATTGATTGTTGTGACCAAGACAACTATCTTCGCTGATAATTTAGAAATATGGAGGAACAGTGGCTGAGTATTAGTATGGTATTAGGATGAAGACATAGCCTTTGGGAGCGGTTATTTGCAATAACGCTTTACCTAATTTGGTAATAGATCCCGGCGTAGATCACTTAGAATTTAAGGCTTTTATCAAACGTTGCTCTGGCAACTAGATATCCCTGAAAGTTTTATGAAAGCTTTCGCGGCATCTTATCTGTCTATGCGACAAATAAATTGTATTTGTTATTCTGAAAACAACCTTCACACACACTTTCTTGCCCTCATCAACCTCCGAATCTAAATGTATTTAACTTTATATCTATATCATATGAATATGAATATGAAGACGAATTCTAAACTTTTTCCTTCTCTGTGTGCAAACTGCACACTCTTCCAGTGATAAATATGAAAAATAATACTTCAACTTTCAACGCAATTCGCTCCTAATCACGCGAAAGTGCTTTCCGAAACAGCTTTTGTTCTTTTTATTTTAAATGGATATGAAGTAGCATGACCCCAATTTATGCCATGGCCCTCGCTTGGTAGAGCGTTCGAGACATAGGAGGAGCTCCTCGATGTTTTGAATAGCACTACATAGCTTTATGCATGTTATTTCAAAGATTCCAAAAATCCCAAACATGCATATTATAAATTATATATTCGATGCACTCCTGGTTTAAAGCCTAGATTATCAAAAGATTAAAAATAGGAAAATGTTAAATCCTCACCCCCCCCTTCGTTATTTCCTCACCCCCACGTGATCTGCGCACGGTTTTCCTTCAACAAAGGCAAATCGTT
>QVIK01000381.1:0-48934 GCA_003957845.1 Oidium heveae
CCCAGCTAGCGCATGTTTTAATCCTTGTTTTCAGGCCAAACTGCATGCATATGTATATGCGAGTTACATTTATTTAGGGTCAGGATAGTATGCAAATACATCAAAAAAAGTGCGGAAGCGAAGTACGGTGGTAGGTGCGACCCCATCAAAGTGTGCATATCGACGACTTTGTCACCCCAGCCATGAAGCCATCTTTGGGTGAAATGTGATATAGAGTAGATTTTTGACATCGCCGTAGAGTTAAATAACACATATTAAATTTTGAAGCAATTCAGAGCAGGTGGACGAAAAAAAGTGGGCTTTTCAGAGCTTCTCATTGGCTGCGTTCAAAAATGCCAAGGAAAAAGTACAACCGGGGTATCAAAAATGCACAGTTCTTTACAATGATGGGGTTAAGGTGTAAGAATGGACGTGAGAAATGCACAGTTCGTCTTTACGATACGCACAATCTGATTTCGAAAATTATGTACTTCTTATAGCAAAAGTTGAACGCTCGAAGATGATATTACGATAAGCTTCCCCGCAAGAATCGCGCGGTCGCTTAAGATTAGTGTGATCGCTTAATTTTTTTAATTATCATTTCACAACCATTGCTTTCCCACATTCTTTTTCCCCACCATTTGATATTCATTCTTATCCTTTTGCAATCCCTTTTACCACTACATTTTGAACTCTTCACCACAGATGGTTCAACGATACACCAGGTTTTGATGGAAGATCCCAAAACCTTCTTCAGTTTACGAATAAGATTACCCTAACACATGTGGAATGACGAAGTAGCAGTTTTTTCACCTGCTATTTATTAGGATTGTTAATTTGTCTCCATGGATAGAAGCCATTTCTTATCTGTGGAAGTGAATCTTTAATCTCTGATGAATATCGGTTGGCTGACCTGTGATGCGCTCTCCTATTTGTTGAGGCAGTACACAGTGCTGGAGCGCGACTGGCAACAGTCAAGCTCATTCTTCTTCGGGTGTTTCATTGAAGCTTCTACCCACTATCATATAAATTTTGACATCTATAAATAAATCATCACTCATGATAGTCAGTTTTTGAGATCATATTAATCTAATTGCTACCTTTTGGACCTTTATTGCCTTTACATCGACAAACTTGGACTAACGATACTCCCGCTACCAACATTTGGGTTATCGATGAAAAACACCGCTAGTTATTGTCGAATTATGCCATCAGAACATTTTGCACGTTGCTGGCTGATAATTCTATAGGTACTTTCATCAGTAGTATAAAAGGAGAATGTTACTCATGCACCATCAGTTATCTACCTTCTATTCACCTTCTATCATCTAAGTAATATGTCTTTATAATTGAGATTTGCTCCGGAACGAAGGATACCTCACGATGGATTAGAATTGATTAAGAATAAATCCACTTATTCAAAACATAATTATTACACTTACATGAGAAAGAAAATAACTTTTGGAACCTAAGACGTCACTTCGTGTTGAGAATACATTTCCTGCTGGTAAGATATCAGTAACTCGCACTAATTACAATCAGAGATATTTAATTTGGCAATCTTGACGTCAAAAAAATAAATTTTACTCTATGCATCTGCGATAAGACTTTGCTTCTGAAGCTAATCATCGCGTGTTTTGGTTCGTCAATTATAAGAAAAAACTTTTCAAAGAATATGTTACATTTAATCAATTCACACAACTTCATAAATGCTTCTCATTAAACATACAGCATTCTTCAAATTAATCTGTAATCCTTTCAAAAAGACAATCCGAAGGAATAACTTGACTGCTACTTTGGATATTTCACTTTGTCGGGGAACTAAATCCACATAACATTGAAATTATCTGCTCCCAAGTTAAATTTCGAACTGTCTTGAAAGTATTGTATTTTTATGAAAGAATATCGTCATTCTTACAAGCATAAAATGCTACTTATACATCAAAATGTATACCGTACACTCCAAAAAGAAAATCACTTAAGTGAAATCAGAAATCATAAAGGTTAACCAGATCTCAAAATACCAAAACCTGGTTAAATTCAAACGACTGATGCTTTTTATGATTATCAATTCCTAAACATCTTTACCGCTGAGCTTAGGTACTCAGTCCGATTTTAATTTTTATAATCTTATTCCATGAGTGTTTGAAAAAAGTTAAGCATAGATATAAAATTATGCAAAAGTTTCAGTAAATTTTGTAAGAATCTGACGAAATATATTGGAGATTTTGACTTTTGTATATTGTAGATTGATATTTAAGCGCTTGAAAATTTAATATCCATTTATTAAGGTATTTAGGTATCCACTTTTTCGTATTTTCGTTTTATCATTATTTCGGTATTTCTTTAAATCGTCGTTTAGCAATTTAGGTTCTTAGGTATTCATTGATTAGGTTTTCAATAATTAGATATTTAGTAATATGATATTCAGTATTTGAATATTTAGTCATTTAGATATTCGGATTTTTCCTAATTTCGTTATTTCTTTAATTCGTTGTTTAGCAATTTAGGTATTACGGTGTTAAGATTTAGATATCCATTATTTAGATATTTAGTATTTTGATATTCAGTATTTGAATATTTAGACAATTGAAAATTCGGATTTTTCCTAATTTCGTTATTTCTTTAATTCGTCGTTTAGCAATTTAGGTAATTAGGTATTCATTGATTAGGTTTTTAATAATTAGATATCCATCCAGTATTGAGATATTCAGTATTGAGATATTCAGTATTGAGATATCCAGTATTGAGATATTCAGTATTTAGATATTTAGATATTTCGTTAATTGAATTTTCCTTCTTTTGTTATTTCTTTAATTCGCCGTTCAGATAGTCAGATATTTAGTATTTAGCTCTTCGGTTTTTAAGTATTCAGTAATTAGATATCCAGTATTTAGATATTTAGATATATAGGTAATTAGATTTTTCCTTATTTCGTTATTTTTGTAATTCGTCATTTAGCAATTGAGGTAATTAGATATTTAATATTTATATATTCAGTATTTAGATATCCAGTATTGAGATGTTCAGTATTGAGATATTCAGTATTGAGATATTTAGTATTAAGATATTCAGTATTAAGATATTCAGTATTTAGATATTTAGTAATTAGATATTTAGTAATTAGATATTTAGTAATTAGATATTTAGTAATTAGATATTTAGTAATTAGATATTTAGTAATTAGATATTTAGACATTTGAAATTTCGGTTTTTCCTAATTTAGTTGTTTCTTTAATTCGTCGTTTTGCAATTGAGGCATTTAGGTATTCAGTAATTAGATATTCGGTATTTAGATATCCAGTATGTAGACATTCAGTATTCAGATATTCAGTATTTAGATATTCAGTATTCAGTATTCAGAAAATAAGTTTTTAGGCATATATATTTCAATTTTGGATTTTTGAATTTCTTCAATTTGTTAAAAAAGTATATCGTTCATTTGATATCAAGGTATTTCGCTGTTTAATAATTTCGTTTTTTCGTTATATTGGTAATACTTTATTTCGTCAATTAGGTTCTTAGATTTTCTAACACATTTCGATATTTTTGGCATCTGTAAACTTGATTAATTGTATAATGGAACAATTCTTATTTTCTTTATTTAGTTATTTAGATATCTTAATATTTGGGTTTTCTCCTATTTCGATATTTCTTTCATTCGTTATTAAGGTATTTAGATATTCAATATTCAATATTCAGCATTTAGTATTTTGAAATATCGGTTTTAGGTATTTAGACATTTGAATACTTGGATGTCCCTCTATTTTGTTATTTGGCTAATTAGTAAATAAAAGTATTTGGTTACTTAATTAATTAGTGATATTTTATTTCGTCATTTCGTTGCGTAGGTATTTAAATAATTGGATATATATTGTTAATTGGGCATTTTGAGATTTTGTTACTTAGTCATTTCGTTTTTAGATATTCAGGAATGACTTCAAATTGTTAAATATTTTTTTTTTATTTCATAGCTAAGGAAAATCTATTTCGTGAATTTGTTATTTAGTGAGAACATAAATTGAGGAATTAGTGACAAACTCTAAGTAAAATCAAACAAAAATCTCGAAAAAGTCTTCAAATATCAACATCACAATATTGATACTCAATGACCTTTACTTTGTCGTAACACCCTGTCAACTCATCGCAACAACACTTATTCCATACCGTAAGCGTCTCGAATATGGGGATGCAAAGTACTGTAAACTCTGACAATTGCATAATAAAAAACCAAGAGACAAGATAACGGCCTCCACGCATACAACTGTGATACAGTACGATTTGATACTCATAATATGGGTGCAACATATTGTCATGGCAAGCAACAAAAGATCACAAAAACAGGCCCCACATAATATATCAACAACACAACGATTCAACTCCGCTTTCTGACAACTCAATATCAATCATCACCACCCCTTTGAACACAACAATATACACTCTCACCACGCCCCTAGGCTCCTCGGTGTCCGAGGAGCGGGCCAAATTCTAGTCTATTATAATGATTCTGCATCACTCAAAGTCTACGGTCCTTTTCAGTCCTCAATTGATCATAAAGATCGACCCCCTTCCACTAGCTCAACATTGTAAACCCTAGTTTCTCGTTCTGGACGACCCAGGCCCTACTTACCGTCTCCCATTATCCTATGAAAATTAAATCTCATCAATAGGACAAATTCGAGAAGTTATTCTAATCATCAGGGAAGTAGCTGACAGCTGAAATACTCAAGCTAGTCTACTGTGAGGGTCGATCGCAAATGCCCTAAACAAAAATTGTGCTTCGAACCCGCGTATGCGAGTTTAAATGAGCCGTACCCTGAATAAACCCTGTGATGAACTTGTGAAAGTAGCACCATCACGCTTTAGACATGGCGTTTTTAAACATTTATCTACGAGAAACAAAGTGCTCTTTCATACTTTAGACAAAAGAATTAGCCGCGTGTTACGAAATACTTGGCCCCAAGGGAGAGTGCAGCTGACAGCTAGGAATTATAATAATTATATGCTCATATTAGAATTAATATACCACGAAATAGATCAACGCTAAGCTACCTTGGAGTATATATCATGGAAGTACTTATTTCTTCCCTCAAAATTTCACATTTCATGACCCCACTTAATCTATCGGAACCTTAATTACTATGCTTGACTGAAAATGATTTAGTGTAGCTTTGCTTCTACTGCTTCGTCCTCGGCTCTTGTGGAAGAGCCTAAAGCATTGAGTGCTTCAATGGCCGCTGCTGCCTCATCTTTCTGTCTCTTGGTCAAGTTCTTTTCTTCTTCTCCATCCTCAGCCTTAGTAGCTGAGCCCATCGCTTCAAGTGCAGCGATTGCGTCAGATACCGCATCTGGTTTTCTCTTGTTGATCAACGCACGTGCAAAGTTGCGCTTGCGTAAATTATATTCGATGGCTCGTTTTTTGGCCTTTGCACTCTGTGTAAAGGCAACTGATCCTCCGAAGGGCCCAGCTGCTGCGCTATTTTGGAGTTTCATCACACATACATTACTTACACCCCCAACTGTTGCGTCGCAAGTCATACCTTCGGGCATCTTAGCTTCAACGGGAAAGTCCATCACTGCTGCTGCTGACAAGCCTCCAATACCAATACCTGGCACATTCTTGGTCACTGCGGCCGTCTTGAATGCTTTTGGATCCATTCCACCTGATGTTCCATCAACCATAGCTTTCAATGGGCCAGCTCCGTCCTGATTGACCTGATGGAATGTCATCTTGACGGTACCATCATCAGCACATGTTGGCATGCCTGAACTTGCACCGGCACCTATAGCTGCTTTGACTCCTGTCTCCATTGTTCCCTTTGGCGTTTTTGTTCCTCCATTTTCAGCACGAATACCGAGACTGCGGCGGCGCATATTTGCAGCGTGAATCTCACGAGCCTGTTTATTAGTCGTTTTATTACCGCCGTCTCCATTCATAAACATGGATACCATTTTGGATGCAACAACTGGACCACCGCCTTGAGTTCGACCGAGTCCAGTCGCCTTGTTTGTGCCAAGCTCCTGATTGCGGATAATAGAAGTATCGGCTTCGGAGCCACAAAGGGGCGATGCGCAGTCTCTTGGAGTGCCATCAGCCACTGACAAAGGTTAGAATGTATCTTTTTGTAAATGTATCAAAAAAATGCTGCATGAATAAAGGCTGATTAGGTCGTTGATTTGGGGCGGGCAGAAGGATTCGAGTAGGTGTGGTAAAATTTATGAACATTGACATACCTGAGAGTGCCGGCATATCTACGCCATTAGCACCTTTGACGCTATCAATAACGCCATGAGCAAAAATGTTGGTCACAGCAAACGATGCGACGGTTAAGAATGATGTATACCGCATTGTCGATTATTAAAGAATTAAATTTAAAAAAACTAAAATTGTTACAGCACCAGGCTAGATTAGACAAATGATTATTTATATAAGGTCAGATTGTAATGAGAATGATGGAATTATAATTTGCGAAAAAAGAAGGCTTATCGAAGCAATTTAAACCTCTTTATATGGACTTATTACATCTCAGTATAAAATAAGTGAAGAGTTTCTTGTCTACAGGTGTAACTCATTTCAGGTTTCATTATCACATTTCGGCGGCAGCTGTAACAAGTCCACAGTTAAATGACACCAACTCTGAAAACATATCCAGTTAAACTTAAAGTTTTACAACATTAAACCAGCGCTCTTATTTGTGTCAAGATATATCGCGAAAATAAAGAAAGACGTAAAAGTAGCATAATATCTCCATTCTAGAATTGGCTTTATTTGGTTTAGTTCAAGAGTGACAGCGACTATCAAGTAGAAATTAGGCTTGATCCGTCAAATTTAATTATCATCACCTAAGTAAGTAGCTTGTAAGCGCCCCATTGTGAAACTGGTGAAAAAAGAAAGAATTCAGACAATATAAATAATTGCTTTTTTTGCGGTTGTCGTAACCGAATTGCTCCTTGATACTTTTTCCCAAATTTTTTTCCCATAGTTTTTGATCTAATTATTAAGTATAATCATATATGATGTATATATTTCTATACTGTGGCTGTATTCTCCTATTCTGATAAATTTTGCTAAATATTTGAGTCCTAGTATTTTAGGTTGCTCATCGTGACCCCTTAAGATCTATAAACCATAATTTTCGCCATCAATAATATGCATCTTAATCATAGCTGGTAATTTCACCATAATAATTTAAAAAGTTTTGGTTTTTGGATTGTTTTTGATGAAAAGCAAGGTCCTGTTTCTAGATATTTGTTTGGTAATATTTTTGTACTGACTTGTTAAATGCAAAAGAACTGAAATAAAAACAGAGACGAGTGCCAGTAAAAACGAACTTTGAATGTGTATTGATAAGAGCTGAAGAGATTTCATGACTCACATAACACAGTAAAAGAGACAAACAAGTGGCTTGAAGTAGCTCTGGTTGATATGATCTTTATACTTGAATATATTCATGATTCCTTATCCAAATTATCAGCTTTTAGCCAAACACTAGTTGCTTCTCTGTCCACCATTGGCGGCTCTGAGCTCGTCCATTTTAGCAACCCGTTGCAAAAATTCGTCATATTGACATTTCTCGTAACTATGCCTCTCATTCTATGTGAAAAGAGAACTTTAGTATGTCTAGTTACTTTCGATTCCTAGCCCTGATATCTTCTTCTAAACTAACCTCGCATTTCCAAGGTAAATAATACTCCTTAACGCGACAACGATTTAAAGGAATAAGTAGGCCTGCACAACTGTCACGGTAGGCTAATGGAAGTCGGGCTTTTGACATCTCTTCTCTGGTCGCAGCTGGAATCTAAGATTAGTTGAGTAACTAAGTGTTGATTCAAAACATAGGACCCTCACAATTTTTCGTGGAAGTATCTTTTAGAGTCATATTTTGAGGCCCAATGTGGTGCAAAAAGTATAGAAGAATTAATTAGTTAAGCTTAAGCATAAATCTAGATCTCCAGAGGTATAGTAAAGTCGACAACACAAGTCTCTTCCTGTCATTACACCATGCTATATCCCCAAAAATCTTGAGTGAAATTAATGCTGAAACGCTAGACCAAATCAATTGTAGCGCCACATTTTATACAGTCTGGTACAACAACAAGACCGGGATTGCTGAACAAAGGGCAGTTATGCAATGCTTAAACGTTTGTACATTTGATGTAATTTATGTTATGTAACATCAATGCTGCGATGGCAAGTCTGTGACCCCTGTAAGCTGCTCATTGAACCTTAGCCGAAAACGCCAATTTCCTCCAATTTTCACATTTTGTGATAATTTCTTAATGATGTAATAAATCTATACCCCAGCAGGTTGGAAATTTCTTCACCATCACCATCATCGTTTTCTAAAACACTACGCCACCGACACATTTTATTCAAATCCAATAAAGTAAGCTATTTTCTGATGTACCTTATATTCATAAATCTTACGGACAAAGCTTGTGCTTTACATTGTCAGAATTATAGGTCTCTTATAGCCGTATATCCGCTCGATAGCAACTGTGGGAATCATTTATGTTCATCTCAGAAGACAACTACTTTAGAAAAATTCTCACTTAAACTAGTATTTATAGCTTATAGATATTTAGTTTCTCAGCTAAGTCAATTTTATTATTTGGAGACAGCTTAGGGATCTAGAAGCTGGTGATATATATTTGACGACTTCTGACCCATAGAATCTCCTATAACAAGACCTGCTGCATTTTGGTCAGTTTTTGGCCGCTCAACTCTTGCATCTAAATTATGCAAGTCTCAAGAAAATTTTTAGCCTAAGCTAGAGCTAATGTTAAGTCTTCATCCGAATAACCCCATTTTGACAATCTAGATTTGAAATTTATAAATATCTATGAATTTTCTTCACGACTAATCGTTATCGTTTGATCGACAACCATAGTCGGGCTTACTTTGATTGTGAGATGGCTACGGACATGACAATACGTTCGTTATAAAACAGAGGAACTATTACTACTATCAGTAAAATTTAGGGGATTGAGTGAGGGGTAATCTTCTGTGAATAAGGCGGATGATATATTTGCCCCCCAAGCACCCTATGCGCGCCCCTCATGGCCCTCCTTCAACCCTGCAAATAAGGATACTGCCTTGGTAAAAATATTTTTCTAAATCCGGACTACGATAAATCGCTTCCTAAAATATTAGGTGTTATAACTACAGGAAAGTGATCAACCCATATTGATCGCGCTTTAAGTACAGACGTTGGACTAAATTATACTCGTGTTGGTAAACAAGACATGAAATTGTTATAGGCAGTAACGTTTTGAAAATAGTAGTATTGCTACCGACTAAAGACCTTAATTAGTACTAGTTTGCTCAAAATTATTGCTAAAAATATTCTGCTAATACATTGAATTCGCACAAAAGAACGCTAAGTACAGCAGTGTAATTTAACAGGGGATCGAATACTCAGCCTACTTGACCGCCTACGCTTTTAGGAAATACAGAAATAACTACCAGGCCATGGGGGGCAAGTATATCAGCCGCCGTGTATAACTAATCTTCTAGATAAACACATGCGATAGATCGATCCGACATACTACATAGAAAGCATCTCATTAGATACATAACTATGTTACTCCATAGAGTATCTCATTGGCTGTTTATTTGTTTATTTTTCTGTTTTGATCTTAGAGAAAGTAACAACTTTATAACATCACTTGCTCCTTACGCTCATAATCATTAAAGCCGTGCACAAATATGGATAAGTAGCTTAGTCGCTTAGCCTGGTCTCTGAATCCCTGATATCCCTGTACAGAATAGGTTTTTATCTATCCAATCACAACAAGGTTAAGGTTAAAACAAGAAATTGGAGCTTGGAAACTAGTAAGCTTTTCTTCACCTGATTATGTACAGAGGTGGACTAGCTAGCTGTAAATAATAAAACTCTCTTGAGACTTGCATAATTTTAATGCAAGTTTTAAGCGACCAAAGACTGGCTAAAATCCTCATTCAAGTGCATGAAAACACACATAATTCCTCGATAACATCTGCAAGTTTCTACATAATATTGCTTTAGCTAAATCTTCTTTTTATAGGTGACTAGAAATTAGAAATAATCTCCTTCCCTTCCTTAATTAAACGCTATGAAGCCAGTTAGTAATTAAGAAAGGGAAATATATAAATATCAGAAAAGCTGCAACATGTCTAGGATGCTTTACCTGAGAAATGACTCACAGCAAGTCAGAAGTATGGAGGAATTTTATCTAGTCAATGATAGTTTTAATATAATATATTAAGTTCCTAAAGAAATCTTTATTGATTGAATAGTTAATGGTCTTGAAATATATATTTTTTAATTTTTTTAAAAGTCAAAATTGACGAAACAGCGTTGCATCTATTTGTATGGTATTTGAAGCCCCTGCTATGTCGAACTGAACAAACGCCATATTGGACCTACATACAATATAGAATTACTTCTGAGGTTTGATGGATGGTGCGTTATAATTATTTCCCAGGAAGATTGATATTTTTAAGCCTACAATCATGAGTGGATCATCGGCATTGTTTAAAAGCTCTACTAACAAATCTCCAACAAACAATCTTCACCTGCCTAATGGCCAAAGATTGACAGTTCGGCCTGTTTTTGGTGGCTTTTTGTTCAAGCCTGATGAACCAAATGTTCATTGCAGTACTTTTCCCGCATCCTGGACGGTCACTCTACAGACCGAAGATATTGAACAGGAAGACGACAAAATCCTAGACATCGAACAGAATCCCGACGAACTTCCAATCCGGAAAGCTCGCCATGCTCATCCATATCGAAAACCTACTCTACAGAGCGATAGCTTATTTATTTCATCAATCTCAAACCCCTCTAGCCATGATTTTCCAACTCAAACGAGTTCAACGAGGCAGATAGTGATGATGCTATGGACCTCACTTTACTGGTATTTTCATCAAGAGGAACCATCACTTTATTTATTAAGTAATACATCCAGAAATACCCCGGATAATGGGAAACCTAAAGGAGATTGGCGTATAAATATCAAGCCAGAAGGTATCTTAAGAGGGCGACATCTTATTCAAAAATTGGAACGAATGGGACTAGTAACGTCAAAAGATTCTTCTATTGGTCTTGAATTACCGGAAAAAACGCACAACTGCTGGTCCAAAACTTTCACATCAAGACGCGCATTCTGGCAAATTTCCGATAAGTATTTTTTGAGAAACGCATCCAGTATTCCAAGTTGGCTTTTAACTAGCACCCCTTGTGCTAGTCGGCCAAACTCACCTGTTTTTGGAGAGCCTAAAACAATATCACCAGTATTACTCGATTTCGTAGATACTCATTCTAGACATTCTAGTCAAGGCCTGATGTCACAGTATTCTGTAGGGCCATCAGCATCTGAGAATCAATATCCAATTTACTACCCTCCAGCACCTCTTCAATATACAAGGAGCTCCGGTGTACAACATCCATTGAGACCAAAGCCACCAGGACAGGGTGAAATATTTTATAGTAGATTTATTCCTAGCATTGGCCAGTTTTTATCTTTTCGTACTGCTTCCATTTCAGAAAAACCAGTCCCTTACAAAGGTCCTACATCTGGCCCTAAATTTGTATCACATCATACTAACAACTCCTTGCCTATTTTCTCAATACCATCTGCAAGCTCACCAACGCTCCTAACACCAAATTCTTCTCAAACTACTCATCCAGCATCCCCATTCCCTTCACCCATGCCTTTATATTCGATTGATGATGGATTACCTTCAAGTTCATTAGAACTTATCAGTACGTCTAGAATGACTGACTGTCAACTTCTTCATAGATGGATGAATATACCTCGTGTTTCCCACTTCTGGGGTTGTAATGGATCAATATCGAATCAAGAAGACTTTTTGAAAAAAAACCTTGAATCTCAACACTCGTTCCCAGCTATTGGCTTGTGGGATGGTAAACCATTTGGTTATTTTGAAATATACTGGGCCAAAGAAGATATACTTGGTAGGCACGTTAATAACGGTAGCATTGGAGACTGGGATAGAGGCATACACGTGTTAGTTGGCGAAGACGAGTTTCGAGGAAAACATCGTGTCAAGTGTTGGCTGACTGCTCTTGCTCACTGGGCATTCACCGAAGATTATAGAACAAACAGTTTGGTTCTAGAACCAAGAGTAGATAATGAAAAGTAATTAATTTCACTCATATTGATATTATGCTATGGTTTCTTGCAAGGCTAACTATCCGTAGATTTATCTCATACTTACAAGAGACCGGCTTTTTGAAAGAGGGAGAAGTAACTTTTCCTCACAAGCAAAGTGCACTGATGCGACTTAGACGAGACCAATTCGAAGCTCCAATCTTATAAAATTACTTAAATCCCTGAAATATTTGCTCCTCTGAAGATGAGTATTCTTTTTCTACAACAGTTATGCCAACCACACGTCTTAATAAACTCTATTTGTAGATCATTGCGAAACAAATAGTCTATTTGTGAAAATTTTATTTGTTTGGTTAGAATAACTTCTTCTAATCTTATTTAATCAAATCCCATAAAATATCAAATTTTTTAACACAAATTATCCTAGCTTCTATAAAAGCTGATTCTAAGATGAAAAAGAAGCAACAACTTTTAGGGAGGCGGGCGCATCAAATCCATATTAATGACAAGCTATCTCACCACAAATCCTGAAAGAGCTTTCAGATACTCATTTAAGTAGTCAAAAGGCTTTAGCTAATTGAGTTGTGGATAAAGTCTCCTTCCCGAGTCGTCTTTTTTAATAATTGAAACAAAACATCTCATGGAACTTACATCAATCAATATGAAGACTTTGGTACTTATGAAGCATGCTTTGACTTGTTTTTTTATCTGATATCCGAGAAAAACAATGGCTTCGGATAATAATTCAGTGAATCTATTCATTACTGTTTGCTAAGTCTCGTTAATACAAATAATTAAGAGAGCTTTTAAATAACCGATCTGAACTATGGGCATGAACATCCCCTAAAAATCCGTACCAAATACTTTTGTTGGTCCTTGAGATCAATCAAGATATCAAATGAATATAAATATTTATTTTACTTGTCTAATTTATCTAAATCCTAGGCATACGCCAAAATGTCTACTCGGGTGTATTCCTGGAGCAGATCGGGATCATGGCCTTGAGCATGTCTGATTTATTCACGCCCGCTGTTTACATTAAATGTAAGAAAATTTGAATAACGTAGAGGAGAAGAAAATAAAATGAAAATTTCAAGAAAAGACAAAGACAAAAGGATTAGCTCAGCATCTCACATATCAGGATCTAACCCGTCATTCCAAGTATTGGCATTCTATAATGTGCTCTACTTGCATCCAGCTGAGTAAGAGTGGGATGCCTAGCTACCAAAGCAACCTATGTTTCGGTCAAATTCCATTAATCTTTTAAAACAGACTTGCCCAAATGGTTGCCATCTAAAATTATCCGTGTTCATGCCATTCCGGCGGTTGTACATTTTATCTATAAAACTCCTACGACGTATGAAGTAAGCGGGAACAGTGTTCTGTCCACAAACCCACTCAAGCTCGGCGTCAATATAATGTAATTGACGACGATACGCTGCAAATTCACGATATCTTGTTAGCTAGTAATTTATATAATAGCTGCCTGGCTAATGCTAATTCGGGTGGCTTTTTTGCGACGCATTTTTAAGTCTAGATTTTGATATCTAATTGGAAAAACAATAAGCAACACCATATTTGACCAGCTCTTGACGAATCTACTACATTAGATAGTAAAGAGAATTCTAGAGGAAGTTCTCCTAGCCATGCTCAAACTCGAGAGATGACCTACTGAATTCTGGTCGCAAATGGAGACCACCAGAAACTTAGTAAGTATTGGATACTGAACTTTTTACGTTGCAATCCTCAGATTAAAACTATTTTTGGGAGAAATATTGAAGCTTGTAGAGCAGAAGCTACTTAAAAGCCCCAAACCAGGACCTTTTTGATCTGTTCAGATCAACTTACGACCGGCCAGAAATTAAAGTGTCTAGTAATGTCCAAGAAAAAATACTTATAGGCTGCATGGTTCCTGGATGAACCACTAGACTGGTTCTATAATACCTCAGAGAATGGCTAGATTTTGACTGAAATTGGTCTAAAGTGGCTTAAGCGAATAATAATCCATGGGGCTACATCTAACGACCGGTATCAATTTTTGATAATTGACAGCCATATCACATATGCAGAAAAAAAGTATGTCCTGTTAGATAGCTAAGCCGCAGCAATGGTTCTTCAAACAGGAAACTCTTAATCAAGTGTTCGATTAGTCAACTTATTCCTTACACTTGTCAATAGTATAAAGCTGAGTTTAAATGGGTACCTGGGCACTCAAGAATTCGTGGCAAAGAAAAAGCAGATGCGGGAGCGCATGCTGCTCTCGAGGATCTGCCAGATAGACAAACTCAGCCGAACTACATTACAATATCCTACCAGCATAGTATCATGCAACTACGCCACCAACTTTTGGTGGAAAAGTGGTGGTCTATTGTTTTTTTCTCCTAGGTACCGAGACTTGGATTTAAAAATGCGACGGAGAAATCCACCTGAACTAGCACCACTACGGCAGCTGTATCATCATTCAGTAGCTGCCAGAACCGGTCATGGTGATTTTGCAACGTATCAGCGTCGCTTAAATAATATAAACGCTCATCTTGAATGACTCTGTGTGCAGGAGACTACTTCTGCTCACTCCATTCGGTGCCGGAGGCAAACAAATCAAATGCCCAAACTCAGATGTAATAAGACCATGGATTGAATTTAGAAGGACACTTCTTGGGCATAATTGCTTGAAGAAATTTAGCGAATTTGTACGGAATACAGGTTGCTTTGGTGACCCAATGTCAAACTTATCCTCTGCTAGACGCGAGGTGAGTAACTATTAGAATGCCAAAACTTCAAATGGTGCGTTCGAGCTTGGTGTATGAAATACTGAGACAGCCCTGATATTTGTTTTTTTTTTTTCTCTCTTTCATTTTTATCCTTCTGTACCTTTCCACCCTATGTAAATAGCAGGCGTGAATCGAGTAAGTAAGAGATTTCCCAGGCCATGATTCCGACCGGTTCCACCCGGTCGTGTACCCCAAAAGTGGACATTGTGGCTTATGCCTCTAGGACCTTTTTGAAAAATAGATTCCTTCACATAAATTATTAGCCATTTTTTAATCCTTGAACCGCTTAAAAAAAAAAAAAAAAAAAAAAAAAAAAAAAAGTTAGGTTATGTGAAGGGGACTGGCTAGAGTTTATTTCTTATCTCTTCAACTCAGCACAAGTAGAATACGAATATCCAAAACTTACCTGAGCAGCGACTTTCATTTGAATGAATTCAAAAGTAGGAATAATTGCACGGTTCTGTTTTTTTATGATTTGCCATTCAGATTTTAAAATGGGTCTAACCCCGCTGTACCCGACTTTTTGAGGGCCTGATTAGAGGGGCGCTGTAATCACCTTCTACTACTACTGGAAAATATGAGTAAATACTAGCTAATACTGCTTAATAGTCGCTGAAGTGTACGAGATTTTTATGTCTAGACATAATAAGGAGATCACAGCGTCAAATTTTTTTTCCAATTATTAGTCCCTGGGTTTCTCTCTTCCAATCGATCTCTTTAAGCAAGTTCGCTATAAAGAGAGTAGGTGGGCAATGGGAAACAATAATAGATATACGGATAAACATATTAGTCGAATAAAGATTTGTGTCATCTTTAAGAATTAGCTTGATTTTATTACTAATTCTTGACTGACATCTCAAGATAAGAACTCCAACTTAGGATGGCGAAAGCAACGATAATTAAAATTCCTCCTGCTATAGCATCAACTGATAGAGGAATACCAGTCCATAACCAATCCACAATTGCTACTAAAAATATGGTTAAGAGAGCAGCTACTGAACTTAGTACAGGACTGGTAAGACTAATCAGGGTCAAAAAGCTGCCGGAAAAGACCGCATTAGATAGAACGGAGACACCCAAAAGCAAGGCTGCTTCTCCACGAGGAAGCTCGAATTTTTCCAATCCTATCAAATGGAGAATGGGTATTGGAATCCAGAGAAAAGTGAGGGTAAAAAATCCAATGAGTGAGCCAAACGCATTAGCAAATATCATTGATCTTCCAGCACTTGTTCCCTCCGGAGGGCAAGCTAGTTTTTTATAAAGCACTTCGTAGAATCCATACAAAACGCTTCCAACTCCTATAATCAGATTGCCCGCAACCCGATTTTTGGCTTCACTTACTGTCACATTACCACTGCCAATTGCATCACTAGGCTTACCAACGTGATTTATTGGTACAGAGTCACCATAAGAAATTACAAGAACTCCTACTACCGCAAGTACAACTGCAAGAACTTTATCCCAACGTAGCTTTTCCCCTAGTATAGATATACTAAATGCATATGCAAAAAAAGCAGAGCAATTATAAATTGCTGTTAGATCTGAAGGTGAGGTCAAATTAACTGCAATGTACCATGAGCCCCCGGCGACAGTCAAGGCACATGTAATGATTGCTGTAGTACGGATAAGATATAGAACCGGTGAGTGCTGAGTACGAGGAATAATCGGCTGCTGAGTTTCCACCATTTGTGCCGTGGTTCGAAGGAGCTCTAAATTTTTTCGCAAGAAAACTTTCCATGGTAGATCCTTCTGTTGTATTCTAGTAACCAAAAACTGAAGGGGCCATAATAGTGACCAAGAACTGTGTGTTAAATATCTATTTTCTTGTCAGCTAAAATGTTTATAAATGATTATCTCTTAACACATACAACATAGAGTAAGCCTTGTTCCAACCTAGCTCATGCTGTATATAGACTGCTGTCTCTGTTTGCACCACAAAAGTTATAAGACTCAAGCCTAAGAAAAAAGCGGCGTATTTATATTTTGTTTTTATCTCTAGCTCAGTAAATTCACCTGAACTTGATCTTCGTAAACTTGAGTTCTCAGAAAAGCTTCGTATTCTATTTGATGGAGCGAGACTGTTGGACTCATTTCCTCCCATCTCCTCATCGTTATCGTCATCGTCGTCATTGTCCTTGTTAAGCAGTGGCTGATGCGATTCCCCTGTGTGTTTCTTTATGTATAAAGGCCTTTTAGTTCCGATGTATTTACTTTCTGAATTTTCACGACCTTCGCCAGAGGACAAGTGAGTAGATGCCGTCGGCTCACTTTGGTTTGGAGTATTGGTAAAGTTTCGTCTTGACTGTGGAAGGCCGTCGAGCTGGAATTCGCTATACAGTGGCAGCGGCCTCCGCATTTCGACTTGAAAGCAAACATGTATATTTTTCAAATTAAAACTCAAGTAAACATTTTATGATGCAATATGGTCTATGTTAGCGTCACATCCAACACATTAATTCTATAAAGTTTGAGATTGTTTTACGGTTGTGATTGACGTATTGTGGCAAGTTTCATCCAATCAGTCATCCATGGAGTCACCATGGCAGGTAACATATTGGGACTGATTCATATTTGCTTAGTCAAACTTTCATTAAAGGCACAGCCAGAACCACTCACTCTTGCTACAACCCATATATTATCGACATGCGGAGAAACTAAATCCCGCCTAGAGCTAGAAAAACTCTTAGAATACAAATGCAAAATCTGTAGGGCCGAAAGGTTTGGAAGTCTACAAGGGTGAGTGCCAATCGCTTAAATCGCTAGGAGAAGAGGGTGTGATTATCTTTAGACGATATGGAACCCTCTCGAAAGATCTATTATATAATGGATCAAACTCTCTATTTTGGGCTTATTTTGAAATCTCGTGCTGAGGAGTTCCCATCATTCCCGCGAAGTTGGAAAAAAACGGCTATAAAATTCTGGGTATGATCTGTGGGGAGTTTTGGACAATTTAAATTCCAGGAGGAAATTATGTATGCTGCAAAGGCGTTGCAATCAAAGTAATGCGAGAGTTTTTAGCTTTTCAGTAGAGTTTACCACTCGACGTTTAGAAAATTAATCAACTTTAACTTCAGCTCAAAGACAAGGACTAAAACGTTGCAGGACAGGGTATTTCGGAAAATTGCAGGCCTAATTTAGCTCTAGTATTACCAATCCATTGTACAACATGTGCGTACAAAACTTTCGCCTGTGAATAAAAAAAAATTATGAAATCGTACAAAACTTTAGCTTGTTGCAAGAAAGAAACTCTTCAACTTTTAAAAGTCAAAAGCTGTGACGGTTAGTCAACCTATTGATCCCTGTAGCATGCGCTTGCTAGTGTATGCTTAGTAATCCCGATAGTCACGTGAGACTTCCATTATTATGTCTGAAGTTCATAGAATATTTCAGTACATACCTGAGGTACTCCTGTGTAGAATTAAGTAGAAACTTCTAGAGAGTATTGGACAGTCTTAAGTTTAATAAGGTAATGATATAAATTAGGGTATTATTCGTGTAAACTTAGATCTTTAAGTCTAATTATTAAAATACCATCATCTATATAAATGCCCATTGCTTTCTATACTTGATCTGTGACAAAAGCCAACAGCTAACACAGACCTGTCAGGTGCAGGGACAAAGTTTGATAGGGCTAAAAGTTGTAAACAGTGCAGGGTGACGAACAACCTTTTCGACACTTGACTCTAGAGCGAAAAAAAGGTTGCATAGTGATAAAATAACATTGCTCATGATTTCCTTCTTTTCTGCTTACTTTAGAGACTTGGAAAGATCTTGTTAATTACTTTATTTTTAACAGTATTAATATTCATGCAGTATATTTTTTCGCAAATTTATTGTCAATTTCTAGGCAGTATTAAGCACTTCCGTTCCGTCAGTAGGAACGACAAAAGCTGTAGATGTCGGAATAAATCCTACGGTATGGTATTATATTGAGGTATCCAAATATATTCGTATTCTCTTTTTTTCTATTTATCTAGACAGACAGACGAATTTATAATATCTACATTATTTTATCACATGACTATAATTAATATAATGTGGAGGTTTACACATGGTTGTAGAAACCATTTTACCGTATCTAAAATCCCAGTTCTTCCCCTGAAGGTCTATTTCCATATTGAGACACTGGCGACACCTGAAAATCGCCAGAGTTCCTTTCTACCCATTGGTTATCAACAATTTCAATTTTATTTGAGTCAATTAGATTTTTAAGGGCATTGCAGCATTTAGATTTCGTCATGGCATCAGCTGGATTGTTTTGTCCTTTGATCCATCTGATTTCAGTTATCTCTCGGTTTTCGTAAGATTGACGAAGACACATCAGATCTATCATTAGACGTTTTTCACGTGTAGTTCCTAATTTTACTAGGCAGTCATAAAGCGACTTAGAATCTGTACATATTGTTAACGGAATTTTCATTGTTAGAATACTTTCCAATGTAGATTTGATTGTGACAGCAGCATCGAAGCCGTTAACCAAGCCATAAAGTTCTGCTGCTAGTACGCTCCTGGTCACTCTTTTGCTCTTCGTTGAAGACCAATGTAGAATATTAGCCTTGTTATATTTGTCTTTCATTATTATAACGTATCCGATTTGTGACGAGAAATCTTTATTGATTGCAAAAGAGGAGTCCGTAAAGACGACTAATTGGAGGGAGTCTTTGTCAAGTTGTACAAATCGTAATCCTCGTTTAGGGTTTTCTTTTTGCCATTTTAATCTTTTGTTAAGCTGGTGTATATCATGCTTATCTGGATTTGAAGTTTGAGCAGCAGAGGATAAATCGAAAGATGACTCCGGTTGGCAAACTGTAGCAATGTACGCACCACGAACTCTTTGTGCAACATATTGATCTCTAGGAGACAAGGACTTCCGTATTTTGCTTCGAGTACTGCTGATATCTGCGGATCTGAGCTCAACTAAGTTTAAATTATTGCAATGAATTTCTTGGCTTAAATTTATAGATTGCGAGTCTATTTCCAGGTGGTTATAGCCACCATTAAATTTAAGAGCATGAGTAGTCGTGAGTATTTCTCTTTCCTTTGCGATTAACATTGACTCTTTTAATTTGTGATCTTCTTTCTTCGCAAATTTTTCGTTTGCTAGAAACAATGTGTCGTCAGTTTGCATGCCAACGACGGCAAATTCGTTTTTATCGGGATCGTTGATATAAAGAAGACAGGGATCAAACGTTGATGGGTTCAGTGACAAGTTATTTGTATGATGTTTATGGTACGTAAAAAACCAATGATTGCCAGCTTCCGGCACACCATACAAGGGCTTTACTACTTTGAGAATCTTGTTTTCAGGGCTCATTTCTTTCGGCGCTCGAATATAGAAGTCTCTTGACAACTTTGTGACCGATTGCACATAAGCCTGTGTAATGTCTCTGAGGTACAGATTCATCCGTAGTATAGCGGCGATGGAAAGTATGATTCGTTGGCTGACTCTTTGTAGAGTGGGCGATTGAGTGAGGACTATTTCTTTATCTTTATCGTTGTAAGCCTGTACAACGAGTCGAGACTTTTTGTATTCTTTATCAGTTCCTTTATGCTTTATACTGTCTACAAACCTTGAGCTAAAGATACGAGTTCCATGTGGTATTTGGTTGGGTTTTACGTTCTCAAAGACCCCTTTTTCCAGTAATCCCTTGATTTCTATTTCTCGTGATTTCTTGAATTGGATGTGCTCAGGAACAGTTGACTCACAAATATATGTCAAATCAGGTGGGTCTTGGAACCTTCGAGGAAGTTGTCTATTTCTAGGTCGGTTGCGCCTGTAGGGTATTTCCTGACTTATGTCGATATTGAAGCAATCTCTTAATTGTTTCTCTCTTAATGGTTCTGCCACTTTTTTGATCAATTCCTCATAACCGTCTTTTCCATCCTTCCATTTCCACTCTGGCTGGCCTTCTTCGGTTCCTATCAATTCTCCAAAGTCTTCTATCATTGGGACCTCCTGAATATTGCCTGGAAATATCGTCCTTGATAACGCATCAGCTATAACATTTCTTTCACCTGGTATCCACTCAATTTCTATATTTAGATCCCTTAACTCTGACGCCCAGCGTGCATATATCCCGTCAAGAAACGATGATTTAAGAAAAAAGGTCAATGGTTTGTGGTCCGTCATCACTTTCGAGACCACCGGGGCTCGCAACATGTGTCCATACTTCCTACAGAATTCTATTATAGCGCACAATTCTCTCTTATAAGTACCATAATTTCTTTGCGAGGCCAAAAACGTAAATGCGTCATACAAAATTGGTACTTCTTTAACCTTTCCATCATCTAAAATCCTTTTCTGAGTTATAAGACAGCCAGCTGCCATCATACTTGCGTCGCTGTACAATCTTACCGGCTGGAGGTAATCCCATCCATGCATTTCTACAACAGTTCCGCACTTCTCCTTCAATAATTGGAATGAGGCCTGCTCACTCGGTCCCCACGAAAACTCTACCTTCCCAGTGAGTCGTGACAACGGCTGTTTTATCTCGGCAAAATTCTTCACCCATCTTCTAGTAATTCCAATTACTCCGAGAAACTTCCTAACGTCAGTCGCGCTCTTTGGTGTCGGGAACTTTCGTATGGATTCGCAACGCTCAGCTTTTGTTTTTACAATTCCGCCCACTAAATGTTGAACTCCAAGTGCAACTGTTTCTGTCACAAATAACTCCATCTTTTTAAATGACAATCTCAACTTTGCCCAGTCCAGTCGTGGAAGTAATTTCTCTGCCAGCAGAGTATATCCTTGTTCAAATGTCTTGAATCCACTAAAAATATCGTCAATATAAAATGTACAGTCTGGCAAAGCGTCAGCACTATTTGCAGCTAATAAAGACTCTTTTTCAAGGGTAGTTTTAGTTGGTGGGATCCAGCCCAGAACGAGATACATAAGTTCAGTGAAGCTAAACGATGCTGAACAAGAGCCTTGGGGCATTCGAGTAGGCTGAAGCTGTCCTAATCCTGGAATCGAAAAGGCGAAATAATGTCGATCATCTGGGTGTACCATTATAGCCCAATAGCCGTGTTTTAAGTCTAACTTAAAAAACATTTGGTGTGATGGATGTCCCAAATAGTCATGACAACCCGACATGAGTTCCACAAAACAGCCTGGGGTATCCTCCACGACATTCTGATAGTTGAAGGTTAAACGTGGCTCATCCCACCCACCAGGATTGTCAGATTTATTTACTAATTGCGCCTGCGCATTCCAATCACTCAATTTTCCATTCGCCTGCATCGTTCGCTCATACATTCCACATTTTAACCCATCATTAATAATTCTCCTTAGCCAAAACTCTTTTCCTGGCGGCCAGCGCCTTTGCTTAGGTCTATTGAAGGGTGGTGTGCCCTCCTTTAGCCGTACTCTATGGACGTATAAGTCAGTCGGAGGTAACTCTTCTAGTTCAACAGAATCTAAGTCTCGATAAGTATATAATAGTCTTTTTACTTTGTTTGTTTGCTCTATCGTTAGTTTACCTAACTTTGCTTTAGTAGTGATAAACCAGTTATCAATATCTTCTTGTGTTGCATCACTTAGCTTTCTAATGATCGGTCTTCTCTCTGTTGGGTATGTTGGAATTTTTTCATTGTCATCCTCGTCCTTTTTGGTTTCTTCAGCAGAGTTCTCTACATTACACCCGGGAATAACAAGCGACGGCCCCGCGTCGTTATTAGCTTGAGCCTGTGACTCCCTGGCATACAAAGTATCTAATTTAATATTTAATTGCCTTTTTCTGACTTGCTTAGGTCTATCTACTTTCCCGATATCTCTCCATTAAACAGGTCTGATAAATCTTCTTCATCTGACGAATCTTCCTCTGACTCAGAATCCAGTTCTTCCGACTCATCACTACTTGATTCTTCATACTTAATATTATCCATTCTTTTATATTGGCAGAGTACCAGCTTATGTCCCTCACTTTCGACTAGTTTAGGTCCCTTAATTTCGACTATTTTTTCGCCTTTTTGGATGTCTCCTATCTGAATGACTGACTCTTTTATCCTTATTTTTGCGTCTTCTGTATGTAGCCACGGCAAGCCCAAAAGTAAATGTATTTCTTCCTTATTGTCATCAGAGAACGGTCGAACAAATGCCTCAATCTTTCTCCAGATTCCTAGCACTCCAATCTCAAATACCGAATAATGGGTAAGTTTTGATGAGCTACCGTTTGCTACATTCATAGTTAGACCATCAAAGCCTCTCTCTGTTAAGCTCTTGACTGGAAGTCCAAGCTTTTTCAAAACCCCTATGGTCACAATGATCATGTCGGAGCCTTGATCGGTCTGTGCTACCTCTAATGGTAAGGATACTCTTACTGTCTTTCCATCGCGTAATGTTTTTACCACAACCGGTACTCTAAATGCTTTCTCGAATTTGTTTCTTAACGGACCTGCCGCCTTTCCTAGCAAAACTTCATAATCAGCTATGCTACTCGACTTACCTGCTCTCTGAACTGTTGGAAGTTCATTCCTTATTCTCTCCTTCATCTTTTTCTCATTAACTCTTGTTGAAAGATTTCGAAAGGCTTTTGAGAGATCAGGTGAAATTTGGAATAAGTCCATTAATGATACTTCAACCTTTATCTCTTGCGCCATCTTCTTGTAATTCATTGGATCCTTTCCATAGCGTCCTACTATCTCTCTAAGTTGTTGGACGGCTCGCCGACCGCGTTTGATCTCCTTCTTTCTTATTTTTGCTTCTTGTTCGTTCAGCAAATTCTCTATATCCATAGGCCTAGCTCTTTTCTTTGTTTGCCCAATATTTAGAAAGGCATCCAGGGTAACTAGCTCTTCGTCTTTTTCATTTTGAAAGTGAACTTTCCTTTCTTGCTTACAAACCTTGATTTCCTTTTCTTCTTCAACTCCGAGGACTACACACATGCTTTGGGTGGAGTGGGTGTATAAATTATCAAACGGCTTGCCCGAAAATTGCTCGAATATCATTTCTTCATCTATAGTATGTTCAATACATTCTCTTTTACTTACCGCAGGATGCTCATTCAGTGATGTTCTTTCCTGGTTGGGTCTTCTCCAGTTGCTGTCTTCAATATCTCTATACCTCAGAGTGCTTTGATTGCCTGATAAACCTGACAAGGTTGAGTTCAAGTTCCCTTTCTTGTAAACTATATCCTTTGGGTATTTTTGTTCCCATCCTTCCAGCTGGTTTGACGTGCACTCTGGCCTTATATGCCCGATTCTACCACAGCACACACACAGTATCCCCAACTCCTTCTTGTATTCAATCGTTCCATTAATGAAGGGATTTCTGGATAGATGTCGTGGCGGGATGTTATTTGAGCTTCTTGCAGCTTCTTTTACATCACCATATCCAGTGTAGTTGTTTCTTCCTACATCCCCTTGCATAAATGGTCTTTTATTGTTATTGGGATTTTGCTGTTCTTTTGCTGGCATTATAACTTTCTGTACTTGGTCTGACCTTCCCTGAAGCCATGTGTTACTTACATTGTTTTCTATATACTGTCTGTTGCTCTAATTATGGTATTGATCGAAATTTTTCTCGGCAAGTGCTGCACTCAGTGGTCTACCCCACTGCTTTAAGTAGCTGTTTCTGAAGTGATCTAGTTCCATTCTTTCCATTCTTTCTCTTTCGATCTCTTCTCTTTGGGCTATAGTTGCCACTGCTTTCTTGATCCTGTCAAAAGCTCCTTTCAGACTTCCACTCAGGATTGTTGATTTTGTTAGAATCCTAGTCCTCACTTCGTTATCACGGATTCTTCTAATAAACGATTTTATGATAATAGAGAGGATTGTTTTCTCCAAAACAGATAATGGCGAACTCCCATCACAAGGATCATCTCGGCCATTACTCCTTCTCAGCAAGTCTTGAGCTCTGTCATGATATGCTGTAAGCGATTCATTATCCTCTTGTTTGAGGTTATGGATGTCCTCTTGAACATTTCCAGCTTCTGTTTCCACGGTTTTTCTCGGAAATCGCTTTGTTACTGCTTTCGTGAATGCTTCCACGTCGTTTTGGACTGCATCCTCTTCCTTATCGACAAGTTTAGTGAATTCAAGTAAGGAGTCCAACCACTCCCCTGCCTTACCAGCGAACAACATAGATATAGCATCAAAGAACACAGTTGGTGTAACTTCATCGTAGTGTGGTTTGAGATCTCCTTTAAGTTGGTTTAACCATCTTATTGCTGGTATAGATCCATCATACTTTCCACAAATATGAAAAATCGGATATGTTCTGTTTGCCATTTTATCATTCGACTTCTCCTTTCTTGATCCCGAAATGTGAAATTTTTCAAAAACTTCAATTAGGGAGTCTAATGATGAATTATAGTCTTTATAATTTGACTCCGCAGCTTCCAGTCTGTATTTTCCAAAATTTTATACTTTAATCTCGGTTTTTATCAAAGCCAAGGATGTAATCAGTTTTTAATAACTGGATGAAATATACTCAAAATCAGCGTCTTTTATATTATTTTTTAGAGTAAACAAAAGGCTAAACTGAAGCCACAAATGATATAAAATGAAGCAGAGATAGGAAGTATGATCCCTGCGTAGGTCACCAGAATTTTCTAGTCATCGACAGGCAAGGAAATCTTATAGGAACAGTTGTAGAAGGTCTCTCAGGTAACTTCCTCAGATGTCCACGTTCAAGAAAAATTTCAAAAACGTGACCATCTAACGCGCCTAATTATGCTCACGTACCAAAGATCATCTCAAAATCTGGATATTATTGTGGCAGGGTTTTTTTCAATGATAATGCTGTCCATGAAGCTGTAAATGCAGTTAAGAATTCAGCAAAAATGAAATCATTACAAGGACTTCCAGCTAATTATAAAGGTCCCCAATTTGACGAGAAGGTATTTCTCTGGCCCCTTTTGCAAAATGGACATTTATATAAGACTGGTAAGATTTATACACTTATGATGTTTGCATGAAAGAATTAAAACGTATCATTCATTAGGGCCGGTGGGGTTTTTCCGCGTCGTTATTACAAGCGAATTTAAAGTCAAGGGTGTTGCTATCTTGCACAAAGGAGACTTTAAAATGTGTGAAAAGAGTACAGTGAAAGAGGAGAAATATCATGAAAAAAGTAATTATTTCTGTATCGACCATGTTCTGAGTAGCAGTGATCTAGACGAAGCCGCCGAAAAAGGTTGTAATTCTTTTCTCAATAGGCCAGACAGATTTTTTCCCGCGGCATATCAGGGACCTGATTTTGAAATAAGTGGGCCGTATTTTACCTATCCAGTCAAGCAGGGTGGTGGATATCAAACAAGTATTTAGTCCTCAAAGCTAGATTAACACTGGCTTGAACATTTGGTTTCCTCCGCTAACTTATTAAAAGACCCAGGTAGGGATCGTGTGGTGATAACTTTTAAGTGCGAGGTAGTCGGTGTAATTACCGTTTTTCCAGATAAAGAATCCAGACGTCGAAGCAGAAGATTTGTTTTGTGTATAAAATGTCAAGATAGGACAATGGACAAGACCTATATTGAACCAGCTACGCCAATAAGTGAGCAAAAGTGTGGAAATAGTAGACGAAATTTGTATCTTCAATCATGATTTTCTAAAAAAACATAAACATTGTTTGAACTCGCAATATCAATAAGTGTATTAATTAATTTAAAAGATAGATATTAATTAGGGGATCAGCTACGCTATCTCCCATCATACTATCTGAAATACATCTCAAGGAAATTGCTTAGACTTATAATTACACAGGGCTGAACTAATCATCTAACCCCCCAAAAAGGGTAATTCTTATGTAGATTACCTGCTCACTTGCCTTCTTTCAGCCAATCAGAGCTCTATCCCTTAAATTTGGTTTCCTGTACAACAGAGATTTTTTGATTGATTTAGGCTTTGAAGTAAACAAATGTTTTGGGGAGAAGTTGTTAAAGTTATGAATGAGGAAATTGTGACAGGATGCCAATCTTGCGAGTAGAATGTAATGATTGATACGTTAAGTATCAGATTGATATTTGTGAAGATAATACTAGTAAAATAATAATATTGAGTTTCTTTTATATTACAATGAGGGTAAAAGCATGTTGTAATATTCTACTAAGATGTAGGAAATGATCTATTATTACACAGCACATGGAGTAGCCATGATAATAAACATTGATACACAAAGGTGTATCGTGTGCTCCAATATTAGTGTCAAGGAAATGTAATGCATTAATGCATTCTATTTGTGGAAAAGGTGTTTTTGTTTGACATATTGTATCATAGCCAATTAGTAACCACTCTTTTCAAAGACGGTACATAAAATATACGTTGGTTTTTAACGAGGGTTGCAGTAAGAATTGGTTTGTTCGAGGTTTGACACAACTAAATGTATATACGAAGAAATAACTGTTTCGGGTTTGGAAAACAGTTGTAAGAAATATAGTAATTGTACTCATGACTATGGAAAGAGATTCTCGGAAATAATGTATATTAGTAGCTCTGCATTCCGTAGTAAAGAATAGAGGAAAAAATAAGGAAAATTTTTATCTTGATATTCATTCATAAACTTTACTTTTATATTCCGCGTGCACTATTTTTAACAAAGCAGCTATCTATATACATGTCTATCTATCTTGCTCCATAACCATACTCATTGGGTATCCAATCTAATATTGTTATTGCGTAAATCACTTATTGACATTGACTTGATCCTTTACTGCTTGCTTATTTGCAAAAATATTATTTAAGATTCATTGGTTCTTCATTTCATATAAGTCTACATAAACTTGGCTGATTACTGTAATTACAGAACCTTGAGGACATTTAGTACGGTCTACGGCCTTCTAGATGGGGCTAGAACTCAGTATTTAAAAAGACAAGAATCCAATGATTCAATTTAGCTACTTTAAAACACATTCCGACTGTTAATTTTTGAGATACTGTATGTACTGTTCACAAGGTGGTTTTATAGGGGTATCGACAGAACCTAATTTTAATTGCTTAATATTCATTTTTCACTCTTTTTTTTAAAAAAAAATTTTTAATCACTAAATGGCACTTCAGTTTGCGTTATAATAAACTGGAAGTCAGAACATAATGTGGTTGGATATTTAATGCTCATCAAGTCAAGACGGCTAGAAAAATTGACCGTATTGATTGCATGCACTAAAAGCGAGGCGTCTGAGATTCGTTGTGCATTAGATCTACGTGACCGTAATGCACGATTAACTAATGGCTGAAAAATTTCTTTAATTATAACATACCCTATACACGATCACACCTTATCTTGCTATATATCTAACAGAAAATCGTATTCCCCCTCTTATTTTCAACTCTTGTTATTTTGGTAACACTATTATCGCGCCACTGGCTAGCTAGTGTACGCTTCCCCTGAATCCCCGGATGTTGGGAATCGCGTCTCGAAAACGAAAACATTGCAAAGTAAGTCTGTTACAGACGTTAAATCTATACGCTTGGCAACATACTCTGCTGAAGCTCTTCGTAAAGCTAAAGCCATTGAGAAAGCACTCCGTGTGTCGCAGTCCTCGACAGAAGAAATAATAGAAACTGAGGATGACATATTGAATGAAGAAATGAGTGATGCTTCTGATAGTGTATTTGGCGGAGAAACTCCAAGAGCTGCTACATATCAACATCAAACGAAAACTACAACTCCAATACAAAACACACTCTACACTACTTTGACATCTCCCGCAAAGAGCCAAAATCCCGAGACATCTTGCTGCTCAGCAGCCCTCATGAGCGACATAAAAGGCCCTCTCGACTTGACTAGACAATATCTCCAAGACTTAGAAAATAAACATACGGGAGTCGGCTCAGACTTCCTAGCATTACTAACAGACGGTGCTTCTCGTGCAATGCTAGGACAGCGTATTTATACGGCACAAACAAACCAAGAGGTCACTCAAGTTAGAAAAGCCGCTTCGTGGGCCGACGTTACCGCAGTGAATATTTCAAATCATAAGGCAATTTCTTTCAAAAGACAGACATTAAAGGCCTCAGCTCCTCAAGGACAAAGTAAAGAAGATATAAGAATAATGATCCGAGTAGATCCCGACCACGAGGCACGAAAAACCGGAGCATATGAACTCAAAGAAAAAATCTAAAGATTGGTTTCCGACAGTTCTCTAGTCTCTGACGTCTGGAAAGTTCCCTCAGGGTTCGCAATCCTAGCCCCAACTCCAGCCAAAGCAGCCACGAATTTACAAGCTAAAACAGCAATTGAAGAAAATTTCGGGAATGCCGTAGTAGAAAGCCAAGAAACATGGACTACTTTTGTAATTGGTCCAGTACCAAAAAGAATACAGTGTATAGACGGTTTTCGAGACCCTATGGATGGTCTTTTGTATGAAGAACTTGCCGCAGTCCGTGAAGCTGTACCTATCAAGTATAGGAATTGGACGAGACGTTCAAACAATGATGAACCCTGTGGCTATATCAGGATCTGTGTACCCGAATCTAAAGCTGATAAATTTTCTTCAAGACTTCGTTTGTTTGGAGAGGCAGTCTCTGTCCAGAGATTTTGTAAACGTATTCAATTTTCTGTCTGCACCAAATGTTACGACTTTTATGCTACTAGGATATGTGCCCGGTCGAATAAATGCCATATTTGTGGCACTGACCAACGTACTGGACCCTGTATGAAGCCTACTAGATATCTAAACTGTAAAAGCCCACATGAATCCACCAACAGCTCCTGTCCAGCTCGTCCGCAACGAAAGAACGGGGTATTTTTTTGACCTATAGGAATGCAGCTCAAAAAAATTCGTGCGGTAGGAGGAAGAGACTTCATAAACTCAATTAAAAAACAAAATACTTCTCAACCACTATCTTCCTTAAGGAATTCTGGGGCCGACGATACAATAATATCTCAATAGAAATAGTGAGAAACCATAAACAACGGAGGATCGTTCCTTTTCAGATAATGCTGACAAACGTCGGGAGGTCATTCTCAGTACACGATATCGCACTCAACTTGGCTGATGAAAATCACATGGATGTCCTGTTAATACAAGAGCCTTGGATCTATAGTGATCTATCCAAAAAACGTACCAAAACTCATAGATCATATGAAGCTTTTTCCCCATTATCAATATGGCACACACGACCAAGAGTTTTTACCTACATCCGTAAAGACGCAAGACTATAGCCATTTCAAACATGTATAAAATACTCTTGAGATATGACTCAGATTTCTCTTATTATTTAGGAAAAATCTTATGGTACCCATATGGAATATATATAATGTTCCCGTTGGATCGGACGAGGCGGGAAGAGGCCTCACTATGCTATTAAGATGCACGCAGAACCCTTTTTTTATTGGTGGTGATTTCAATCTTCGTCATCCGCTGTGGGACCCAACCGTTGATCAGGCTCGAACAAACTGTGACAGTCTTATTGAATGGTACGGTTCCAAGTATCTCAAACTTCTAAATCCTATGAACACATCAACACACAATCGCGGCGGAACTCTTGATCATGCCTTTTGTATAGATACGACCGTAAATTGTGAAGTACGAACTGATCTTCATACTACATCGGACCACGAGACACTAGTCTCTTCCGTTCATTGGTGACGACATATCCTGAAAGATGATACTTTTCAGCTCAAGAAATTTGACAAAGAAATCTTTCTCAAACTTCTGGTCAATAACCAGAGCTCACCTGTCATCACATCTCGAGACGACCTAGAAAATGAAGCTAAAATAATTATCGATTTATTACACACAGCGCTTACAGGATCATGCCCTCGTAAACGGGCAAGAGGCTTTGGTACTCCATGGTGGAATAGTAAATGTCAGTCCGCAGCTCATACATACCATAGAGCGCGCCGCCTGGGCCAGACAACCTGGGAGAAATTTGAACTTAGGAAAGTTACACGACAAGCTGAGCGTGATTAATGGAATTCCATAATTGAAAATTACAATTCTCTTCCTGATGCCTACAAAATAGTGCGTTGGCATAACGCAGCCTCGAGATACCAGTTACCACCTCTACATGATGATGACCTAAGCGAGAAAGTCAGCGACCCTCAACCTAAAGCTAAGCTTCTTCATAAGAAATTACTTTGCCGCCTGTAACAGCTGATAAACCGAATGTTGCCTGTAGCCTTTGCTGGCTAGCAAATGCGTATTACTAAATTTAGCACCCCTATTTTTATCGGGTACTTGAAACATATCATTTATTTTTAAAATTACGTTATGCTATCTTTATCTGAAGGATAAAGATAGAACGTTTAGATGTATATAAGAAAGCGTAGATTTAGATAATTTTCCCTCCATAGAAAGAAAATAAACTACTTTCGATTATTAGGTTGCACAAGCGCCAATATTCCAACTGTCACATATTTTCTTTCTATCTGACTATTTAAAAGAGAAAGGACAACTACGACACGACACGACACGAAAATGCCACGAGAAGACCACGACACGTCTACAAGTCGAAATAGGAATATAGAATACCGTATATAGGGATAAATTATCGAAAATGGTAGACCTGATTGATACTATAGATGTTACTGCGATTATGCAAGAAATACGAGAACTTAGACAACGTTTAGATGACGGGCCCCAACAAACTAACTTCTCACAAACACTCCCAAGTGCAACAATTGTTAAAGAACCAGCACGAACAAATACCAATTTCAAAGTAGCATCCTTACCAACATATGGTGGAGAAAGGGCAACTTATCCAGCTTGGCGAAGAGCCACCCTTACAACGCTGGGAATGAATTGGAACACATTTAGATATTCGAACAAAATTGCATTTCTGTTAATATATAAGGCGCTGGAAGGCAAAGCAAAAAGACAAGCAGGTGCATATTATGAGTCAGGAGGGAAAGATGGAATAGAAGACCCCGAAGGGTTTATTAGATTTCTAGACCAAAGTAATTGGGACGCAACGAGAATAGCTCGTGCAAGAAATGAACTCAGTAACTTGAAAATGGGAAACAAGCAGAAATGGAGTTCGTTCTTTTCAACATGGTCGAACAAATTAACGGAAAGTCAGCGTAATAACTGGCCAGATGATTCTAAAATAACTATGCTAAAAAGCACGTTGAACCATACTCTTCGCCTAGCCCTAGCAAATAATTTTAATATCCCATTGGATAATTTCTTTGACTTTATTAGAATAGTCAGTCAAATCGCTTTACAGCATGAAGAACTAGCAGCTGGTCCTGCAGGAAATCACAGTCGGCATTTAAACATGTCAAAGGATCAAAGTTATGAAGAAGTATCAGCAGGAAGAGAAGTAACTCGCTCAGGAAAAGAGTTAGGATATGTGGGAGATGAAGATTCTGGAGGTGATACCTTTATGGGGGGTATCAACATGGCGAATGTAGCTCGAGGTGCAAGCGGTAAACCTCTCAGAGCGAAATGGAAGACACCAACGCAAATTGAGGCTCTTAGAAAGGAAGGTAAATGCTACCGTTGCGAGCGAAGAGGGTGTTATAAGAGGATTTGTAAAGTGTTGCCTGCAAAGAAGCCTAGCAGTGTGAGACCCATGGTCAATCTTGCGAGATTGCCTGAAATAGAGGACGGGGTATGTGATGAAGATGATCTGGCTGAACATTCGGAAAACTAGAAGCTTCTGAACAAAGTCGCGTTCAGAAGTAAATTGCAGTTGTTAGTCAAGGACATGTAATGAATTCAAATCCATTTCTTGTAAATGCTCTCCTTAATGATATTACCATGGTTCAAGCCCTAATTGATAGCGGATGTCTTTGTTCTGGTATAATTGATGATGAGTTAACTATTCAACTATCACTGCCGCGTATCCCAATTCACCCTCGTCCACTACAGACGGCTGAAGATTCAACGATAGATAAGCCTGTCGTAAAATTTATTACACATGTCTCTCTTGACCTAGACGGCTATGTAACACCAAAACTTTGGTTATACGTCGTACCTCACAATACTCACAAATTAATACTTGGAAAAAAATGGTTGGAAGATCAAAATGCAGCTCTTCACGCTAAGGAGCAACGTCTCAACCTCAAAAAGTGTGGCGGATCAGTTCATAGCGTTAAACGTTGGCGTCAAGAACTTAGAAACGTACCAGAACCAAAACTAGAAGCAGCTGGAAGAATTTCTTCCATATTGAAGGAAGTCCCTGTAGCTAAAGTCTCCCTAGTAGATATTAACAAAGCATTAAGAGTAAAAACTATGGTTACAATAGACGCAGCTAGATATTGATTGCCGAGACAACTTATGGAATTTGCCCATCTTTTCGCAGATAGTAAAGGTGCTGAAGATCTATCCCCATTAAGAGAGTCGTTGGATCATGCTATAAACTTAAAACAAGAGAATGGGAAAAGCATGACACCCCCATGGGGCCCCCTATACAATATTTCCAGGGAGGAGTTACTTGTTTTGCGAAAGACTCTGACCGATTTGCTGAGCAAAGGCTGGATTAGATCGAGCAATTCAGCGGCAGCAGCTCCAGTATTATTTGCCAAAAAACCTAATGGAGGGCTGCGTTTATGTGTCGATTATCGAGGGCTAAATGCTATCACAGTGCCCGACCGATATCCCCTACTACTTTTCAAGGAAACGTTACGACAACTTCCAAAAGCAAAATGGTTCCCAAAACTGGATATTAAGTCAGCTTTTCATCGAATCACAATTAGAGAGGGGGACGAATGGATGACCGCGTTTTGATGTCGTCTAGGTCTTTTTGAATGGTTGGTAACCCCATTTGGACTTATTAGTGCGCCAGCAACGTTTCAACGTTACATAAATGAACAACTTCGAGAACATATTGATATAGATGTAACAGCATACATGGATGATATTTTGATATATACTGCTGGTAGTGGTGATGAGAATTGGGAAACAGTCCGTAAAATACTAAGAAAACTTGAGAACGCCGGCTTATATCTCGATATTGATAAATGTGAATTTCTTTGCAAGGAAGTCAAATATTTAGGCTTCATTATAAAAGCAGGTGATGGCGTAACTATGGACCCGATAAAGGTAAAAGCAATCATAGAACGGCAACCACCAACTTCAGTAAGAGGAGTCCGATCCTTTTTGGGATTTGCAAATTTTTACCGGTCTTTAGTTGAAAACTTTTCTGAAATAACAGCCCCACTCACAGCACTAACAAAAAAGAATGCACCTTGGAAATAGGGAGAAACAGAGAATAAATCCTTTAATAAGTTAAAATCCGTATTTGCATCAAAGCCAGCGTTAGCACAATGGAATCCAGAACTAGAGACAGTATTAGAAGCAGATTGTTCTGGGTTTGCCTTAGGAGGATGTCTTTCTCAAGTCGATGATCAAGGAGTTTTGAGACCAGTTGCATATTACTCCAGACGCTTAAATAGTGCTGAGGTAAATTATCCAATTCATGACAAAAAAATTTTGGCGATTATTTCATGTATGCAAGAATGGCAAGCGGAATTGCGCTCTGTTGCAACGCTCTTTACGATATTAACCGACCATAAAAATTTAAGTTTTTTTACGTCCAAGTGTCTATTAAACGAGCGACAAACTAGGTATAATGAATATCTAAGCGAATTCCAATACGTCCTCAAATGGCGACCGGGTGTCGTTAGTGATAGGCCTGATGCTCTATCTAGGCGAGATCAGGACAAACCAACTGATAAGGATGATGAGCGAACAGTCGGTCGAATTATTCAACTTCTTCCATCAATTGAAACCTTACCAGTCAATATCAGCATTAACAATGAAGAATTTAAGGACCCAGCTGCCAATGCAAGACTTTTCGACAACGAAGAAATCCAAAATCTGTGGAAACAAGCTGTAGAATCAGATTCAGACTGGCGCCGGGCAAGGGATACAGTACGAAACGGAGAGAGGAGTTTGCCCCTAGATCTTTCACTAAAGCTCTCAGCTAACATTGCAGAATGCACTGTTGCAGCAGATAACTTACTGCGCGGAAGAGAGAATTGCATATGGATACCCAATTACGAACCATTAAGAACAGCTATCATGCAAAATACGCACGACAGCCATGTTGAAGACCACCCTGGAAAAGATACCATGATTGGAATATTATTCCAACGTGTATTTTGGCCGAAAATGAGAGAAGAAGTCAGACGATTTATAAGGAACTGCGACGTCTGTGGGCGTACAACTTTATGGAGAGAAGCTAAAGCAGTATTTTTACGACCTCTGCCAATCCCTGAACGAATAGGTGGTGAACTTACAATTGATTTCGTAACAGATTTACCCCCCTCACGAGAATGTAAAAATATAATGGTAATTACAGATCGTCTTTCCAAAGATGTATTTATGTTCGGAACAAATTCAATGGAGGCAGAGCACTGTGCAAAAATATTTGTTGATCGATATTATAGATATTTTGGGTTTCCAAGATACTTAACGAGTGATCGAGGAAGTGATTGGATTAGTCACTTCTGGAAAGCTTTCTGTCAATATACAGGGATAACTCAACGTTTGACAAAACCTTATCACCCCCAATCGAACGCAAGTGAAAGGGCTAACCAAGAAATGTACAAATATCTTAGAGCTTACACTTGCTATGCTCAAAATAATTGGATGAAATTGTTACCCCTAGCGCAGTTGGCTATGAATGCACGACCAAACTCGTCAATTGGAGGTATGAGCCCGTTTTTTCTTCGACACGGTTACAACCTAGATGCTCTTGAAGAACCACCACCTCAAAAACAAAACTCTAAACACCCAGGGCACCTTAGAGCACAACGTTACATCCAAAGAATGTAAGATGCACAAGATTTTGCACAAGCAGCAATGGCATCAGCTCAACAACGTTACGAAGAGAATGCTAACCGATTGCGTCGACAACCAGAAAAATTTAAAGGGGGTGACAAAGTATGGTTAAACTTACAACACATAAAAACCCCACAGTTGTCCAAGAAACTAGCTTGGCAACATGCCAAATACATAGTGACAGCAGTACCAGATGCATTAACTGTCGCATTAAACGTGCCTGGTAATATCCACACGTTTCCATGTCGAACTAATAAAAAGGGCTGGAACAGATCCGTTTCCTAGTCAAGCTCGTGATGATGCACAGAATCCCCCAGTAATTGAAGAACTAGGCATTGCAGAATACAAAGTTGAATCAATTCTAAGAGCAAGAACAGTCTGACGAGGGCGTAGCAAATTTAGACAAGCACTAGTGAAATGGGTTAGCGAGGCAGATCCCTCTTGGAAGCCTATAGAAAACATTAATGATACCATCGCACTAGACAAATTCGAAGCTCTTTATGGTCCAATAATTACAAACGACGGCCCCCCTGAATCAACAATTGGCAAATACATAGGGCCCACAGAAGAACATACAATCAGGAAGAGGCGACTACAAAATTCTAAATCTAGAGTTCGTAGAGAAGAAGGGGGGTTGTTACGGCTGATAAACCGAATGTTGCCTGTAGCCTTTGCTGGCTAGCAAATGCGTATTACTAAATTTAGCACCCCTATTTTTATCGGGTACTTGAAACATATCATTTATTTTTAAAATTACGTTATGCTATCTTTATCTGAAGGATAAAGATAGAACGTTTAGATGTATATAAGAAAGCGTAGATTTAGATAATTTTCCCTCCATAGAAAGAAAATAAACTACTTTCGATTATTAGGTTGCACAAGCGCCAATATTCCAACTGTCACACCGCCACATAGATACTGAAGATATAGCAGTAGATACCGCAACTGCTCCTCGACGTGACATCTCTTAGGTAGAGATCTCCACTTCAGAGGCGTATAAGGCTACCTGTCAAGTCACTTCTACAACTCCGGGCGAAGATGAACTCATTTCCAGTACGCTTCGTATAGCGTGGCCACTTTTTGGCGATCGTATTACAAACCTTTTTAACAATTGCATTAAACTTGGCATCCACCCAAGAATATTCAATACCGCTACTATGATTATCCTACCCAAAACAGGAAAAAGAGATCGATCGCATCCTAAGTCGTATAGACCTATTACCCTTTTGTCATGCTTAGGCAAAGGCCTTAAGCGACTCATCGCCCGTCGCATCTCCTATTGAGCACTTAAGTTAAAAATTCTTACCCATGACCAATGTAGTGCAATCAAACACTGCTCAGCTGTTGATCTAACGACAGCTAAGATCGCTGGCTTGATTACTGTCGACGTTAAGGGTGCGTTTGTTGGGTTCTATGTAATCGCATGCTATTTAGATTACGTTCTCAGGGGTGGCATGTATGTTTTATTCATTAGGTAAAATCTTTCTTATCTGAAAGACAGGTGTGTATTCGTCAAGACCATACAAAAACTGAGCCGCTTTCTGTAATATGCGGACTTCTATAAGGATTTTCAATATCCCCAATTTTACTCCTTTATATGGAACCATTGCTGGGCCTTTCACGGGGACGTTTTGGTTATGCTGATGATGCTGCATTCTTTGCTTCAGGTGGAACAATAGATGACTGTCAAGTAAAGCTACAATAACAGCTTGATCTTTCGCTTGACTGGGCTAAAGATAATGGGATTCTTTTTGACATGGAGAAGACCGAATTAATTTATTTTCACAATAAAAGGAAAATTTTGAATCTTCCCTTACACGCCGGAGATTTCTTAATCGAACCAAAGGAACTAATTAAATGGCTTGGTATAAATTTTGACAGGAAGCTGTCTTTTAAAGAACATATTCGTCTTGCTTGTTAAAGATCTCAAATTGTAACTGATTATGTACGTCGATTATGTAATACTAATCGTGGAACAACCGCTAGCTTACTACGTCAAGCTGTTCAGGGATGCGCCTTCGCCACACTATTCTACGGAGCGGAGACATGGCATGGACCTCAAATCTCGGGGTGGGGATTAAATCAGCTACAAATCGTCATGAATACAGCAGCTAGAGCTGTGCTACCTGTCTACAAGACATTTCCAGTCGCGGCGCTCCTACGCGAAACGGACTGGGGGTCCAGTAACTACCTGGTTAGACCGCATACTAGATAGATTTGCTATAAGAATTGCAGCGTCCAACCCAAGACATCCACTGCATCATTGATGGAAATCCTCTCATTTTACTTGGATACGTCGTCAACAAGCGATAGAGTTGTCGCCAGATATTTCTAGACCACCATGGATAAATTTTAATCGAAACGCGGTTGCAATTCAGATTGGAGTGGTCGGACGTCTAAAGGGTCTTGAGTCACACCATCGATGGGTGCAATTATGCAGTCCGCTTGATTTAACAGTCTTCTCAGATGGGGCACTAAATAAGTATGGAAAAAGTGGTGCTGGCTACTGTGTGTACCGAGAATCACAAGAAGTTTTATCTGGTCAAGTACTATTGGGATACACTACACAAATATACGACGCCGAAATAATTGGGGCAATGATAGGACTCCGCGCTCCTTGGTCTCATTTTATGGCCCGTTATGCAACAAATGTAACTGTCTATCTTGATAACCAAGAGGCTGCTATTCGTCTACACACTGGAGTAGCCACCACTACAAGCTCTTCTCGCATTCTAGAGTTTCATACACTCCGTGAATCTTGGGCACAAAGAAAAAGGGCAACAGCCACCAATGTTGGACAAGTAAAAGTAAGGTGGGTTCCAAGCCACCAAGGTATTGCTGGAAATGAACAAGCAGACAATCTAGCCAAACAATCTTGCGACTTGGGGATGCAATATCAGGAATCATCGATCGCACGTGCCAAAGAACTACTAGAAGATAGATATCACCATGCCCTAGTTTTCTACTGGAAAAAAAACGCATCCAAGCGTTATAAGGATTTAAACATTAGGATTTCCTCACGTATGCCACCTGACCTTTCTATACTTCACAGACCTATTCTGGGAAGAATACTTGCAGTCCGATCTAGAAATGATGATTTTGCAGCTTATCACCGCCGCTTTAGACACGATAAAGCTGAAATCAACTGTGCATGTGGACAAGAAAAGTGACCAGAGCATTCCTTCCTATGCCAACTTAATAGAAGGTTTCGAGTTCGACCTAGAAACAATCAACGTTCAATTACAGAAGATGACATAAAATGGACTCTTAGCACTACTGGAGGTACCAAAGCATTTCATGCATGTCAAGACTGGAGCATTTGAGCTCCACTAGAAGGTCCAACAGCAAGTCTTTGATAAATCATTAGTATCTGATTTTTGGTCGGTTCCTTCTGGAATTGCTATACTCGCACTAACACCCGCTTTTCACGGATTGAGTGTAGCTAACATAGATGGGGTGTGGCTAGTTGACAAGTATCGCTTAACCCCCCATGTAGCAAGCGGCTACATGGGAAGCGGTATTGGTCGGGAAATATTACTCCCCTTCAAACGGCGCTCCCTCTTGCGGGAAATGGGGAATACAACATATTCCGGTATGAGGATAGTCTAGAGGATAATTAAGGGAAGGATTGTTTTAATTTTATATATATAGTTGAGACCAAGGCGTGGAGTAGAGATTTTCTCTTCACGCAACGTCTTCTTACAGTACATCGCAATACTCATTTCTTTTCCTTTGTGAAGACCGTTATTATTTTATAGTTACCTAATTCAATACATCTTCTCATCTATATACTACCTCTTCCTTTGGGAACTACCAATATATTACTACTACCACTTCCTTCTATACCTTATTTTGCATCCTACGGTAAACATACTCACACATACATCGCAATCCCTTAGACCGCTAAAGCCGCTGCTATTCTACAGAGTAAGACCGCTATCGAAGATCGTTTTGGAAACGCTACAGTTGAAAGACAAGAAAGGTTGACAAGTTTCATCATTGGACCTATACCGAAGAAAATGCATTGTCTTGATGGTCTTCGCGACCCCTTAGATGGGCTTCTTTCCGAAGAATTTGCCTCTGTTAGAGATGCTATTCCTATCCGATATATGAATTGGACCCGACGTTTTCAGGATGATCAACCTACTGGCTACATTCGAATAAGTGTTCCAGAATCTAAGTCTAATAAATTACCTTCCCGGCTTCGCATATTTGGTGAAGCAGTTTTTGTCCAACGTATTCGACAACGAGAACAACCTGTAGTGTGCACCAAATGCCATGGCTTCCATACGACAAGAACTTGTGCACGAAACCCTAAATGTAACACTTGCAGCTCTAATGTACATGACGGACCTTGCAATAAGCCGACTAGATGCCTTAACTACCGTGATCCACACTCCTCAGATGATAAAAATTGTCCCGCCCGTCCTCGTCGAATTAATGGGGTCTTCGTTCGCCCAACCGGCGCTAAACTTTACCAGATTCGTACTGCAGGCGGTAAGGAGTTGGTCCTCAAATTACCCCTGATTCCTCTCAATTACCTCCCAGTTCTTTGGGAACTGAAAGCTTAATCTCTTCTCAATAGAAATGGTGAGGAGGCACAAACAGCGCCCACATCTGCCTCTCCGAATTATGCAAGTAAATGTTGGGAGATCGCCTTCGGCACACGATTTAGCACTAGTAACTGCTTGTAATAACGAGATAGATATTCTACTTATACAAGAGCCTTGGATCTTTACAGATCTAGCATTGCGCAGATCTAAGACTCATCCATCATATGAAGCTTTTTCTCCTTTATCTACTTGGAATCCACGTCCCAGAGTATTTACATACGTGCGCAAGGGAAAAGAACTCAGAACTTTCCAGCAAACTACAGACATATCTAGAGACCTTTTACAAATATCTATTTCCCTACACCACAATAGGCTAGTATCAATATGGAACATCTATAACGCCCCAAACGGGTCAGACCAAAAAGGAGAGGGAATTACTACACTTTTAAGATGTAGGGATAGACCGTATTTCATTGCTGGTGACTTCAATCTGCGCCATCCTATGTGGGACTTGACAAATAGCACCCCTAGACCCGCGTGCCAAGAATTAATCAACTGGTACAATTCTCATAACTTACACTTACTAAACCCATTTAAGATACTCACACAAAATTGCGGAGGCACCATTGACCTTGCGTTCTGCATTGATATCAACGCTAAATGCGAAGTGCGAACAGATTTTCACACAACGTCCGATCATGAAACCCTTGTGACAACAATACATAGAGGAGGCCAGTCAGTTAGCCTAAGAAAGCTGCGATACAGAGATATTGATAAAGAACTGCTCCTTCATCTTCTAGGCAGACCGACTGGCCCAAGCTTTATAAGATGCTATAATGAATTAGAGAGTGAAGCAAGTGAAATTGTGGAATTAGTAAAATCAGCACTGACTGGATGTCACGATGGGGGGTGACAGTCCAAGGTTAAACTTTTGTTTTATTCTAAGAGTGACTGTCAGTGGCTAATGGAAAGGGATGGCTATCGATTATTGATGACTCTACGTGATTGATAAAGGGTAAAAAGTAACTTTGGGACTAATGACTATTGATACTAGGTATATCTGAGGGAATCTGAGGAGAGAAATTGGTAGTAATGATACTTTGACTAATGATATGAGTAAAGGCTAATGGTTGACGAACTAATGGTGTCTAGAATGACAGAAGACTAAATGTGAGGAACCTAATTACAGCGGATTATGTTCTACTATATACACAATCTTACTCTCATATTCTTTACCCACGTTAGTTACTCAGTAAGAAAATGTATTTTGTTGTTCAGGCATTATACGGCGTTTGGCAGTGATTGTCTTCCACGCGAACTCAGGGGAGGGCTCGTTGCTAGGCCGGGATTCACCGGTATAGCCGAATATATTTACGAAAACAAAACTAACGAAACCTGACATTGGAGCTTGCCCGCGAACTAGAATAAACTGTAGAAGTACCTCGTGGTGGAATGACGAATGCCGACAGGCCGCACGTGCTTACAATCTGGCTTGTCGGTGTGGCCAAGCCGTCTGGGAAAAGATGGAGCTGCGCTAATCAGTACGTCGGGCAAAGAAGGCATACTGGAACTCAATGATTTCAGATGCGAAGACTCTTCCAGATGCTTATAAAATCGTACGGTGGCATAATAATGTAGCGAAGTATCTGATCCCGCCACTATGTAAGGAAGACAGCAGCGACATACGATAAGAACCACGAGCAAAAGCCTTACTCTTACATGAGGTTTTTCTTTGCAGGCATCTAGATACGGAAGATATTCCAGCAAATACTAACAGTAGCACAAAGACAGATCTTCTGGTAACCATTTTCTGTAGAAAAGGTATATCAGGCTACATGTAAAGTTAGTTCCACCTCCCCAGGTGATGATGAGATCAGCGTGGAAATCCTACGTTTATGCTGGCAAACCCTTGGTAATAGAATTACAAATTTATTCAACTACTGCATTCAACTCGGCACACAACCGAAAGTTTTCAAGACAGCTAATATACTCATAATCCCGAAGAATGGAAAAAGGGACCGCACCCTACCGAATTCTTACAGACCAATTGCGCTCCTACCATGCCTTTGGAAGGGCCTTGAGAGATAGATTTCGCGACGTATCTCTTTCTGGGCGCTAAAGTCAAAGATCTTGGCTCGTGATCAGTGTAGCTCGATAAGCTACCGTTCAGCAGTCGATCTCACAACTGCACTTATATGTGACGTTAAAAAAGCATGGGAGAATAAAGAGGTAGTAGGCATAATCACAACTGATGTTAAAGGTGCCTTCGATGGAATCCTTCGGAATCGATTATGCTTAAGGCTAAGGCCACAAGGATGACCTGAGCATGTAGTGAAGTGGGTGAGCTCCTTTATATCAGATCGATCAGCACATATCTGCTTGGATCAGTCAAAGTCAGAATCGTTACCAATTTTATGCGGCCTTCCTTAAGGCTCTCCAGTATCCCCGATATTATTTCTTCTATATGTAGAACCTCTTCTCCGTCTTTCACGGGGGCGCTTTGGATATGCCGACGATGCGGCGATTTTTACAGCGGGTAAGACCTTAAAGAATACAATTCAAAACTCCAATTCCAGCTAGACCGTACACTAGAGTAGGGAACAGAAAATGGCATATCCTTTAACACTCTTAAAATAGGGCTGCAGTACTTCCACTGGAAAAGAAAATACATAGAGTTACTAATTCGCATGGGGGAAACAATATTTAAGGCAAACGACTGCACAGGATGGCTTGGAATCTTCCTCGACCAGAAACTTCTCTTTAAAGAACATATTCGACGTACATGTTAACGAGCAAGAGTAGTAACTGATCATTTTAGACGCCTTTGTAATTCGGCCCGTGGAACGAGCCTAGGATCACTCCGACAAGCCATTCAAGGATGCGCTTTCACAACACTGCTTTATGGAGCTGAGACATAGTACGGAAGAAAGACCTCGGAATGGGCGATAAACCAAGTACAGATTTCGATGAATTAAGCTGCGCAAGCAGTTCTCCCAGTGTACATGACGACCCAATCACCAGTCCTTCTGAGAGAGACAGGCTGGGGTCCAGCAAGAGCTTGGTTAGACCGTATACATGATCGCTTAGCTGCACGCATCGCTGCAGCTGATCCTGAAAATCCTCTACGCCATCGATAGCAGGATTCACACATGATCTGGGTCAGACGCTGACAAAGTTTGGAAATTCGTAACTTCCATTGTACCCCCCCGTGGCATATTATGAAACGTGAAGAAGTTCTCCGAGAGATAGGAGCTGTGGGACGATTAGATAGGCTAGATTCTTTCAACCAGTGGTCTGAGCTTCGAAACCCACTTGATTTAACTGTCTATTCAGATGGCTCAAGAAACGAGCACGGTAGTGTAGGAGCCGGTTATTGTGTCTACCGAGTTACTGGTAATAACTAGGAAATTTCTAATCAGTTAAAGTTATCTTTGCGTCAAGTTAGCTGCGCATTACGCCGCGGCATTGTCATAACAAAAAAATAAAATAAAAGGTCGTTCGCCGATTTTATCATCCGAAGATGTCGACGAGATAGACAATTTTGTGAAGTCATCTTCAATAAATCGAAGAATGACATAACTCGAACTCGCTGCTGGTCCCTTTAAACATTTAAGTGACAGTGAAAGAGTTATTCAGAGTGAGCTTCGGAAGAGAGGTTATCAGCACCACCCTGCACACAAGAGACCTCCGGTATCCGAACTATCCAAAAGGGTTCGCCAAAAATGAGCTGAAGCCCACACTCACTGGAGTGTGAAGGACTGGATGTCCATACTTTGGACCTACGAAAATTGAGTGAAGAATCGTTAGCATTCAAGAGAATAGATCTCTAGAGGCGAAAATTTTGCTCTATGACATGTATTTTACCCTTGGATTTAAGTTTTACCTTAGACTGGTAAAGAATGCGATATCAACTGTGTAGGTGAAAAGATCAGAAGTAGTATCAACTGGATGTTCTGAGGTTGTTTTGTAGGTCTGGAAAAAGTTCCCAGCCTACCTTGGGAGTAAGAATGGGGCCCTATTGATTCTGAAAAGTACTGTCAGAAAATAGTACCCTTAATTGATAGGATTTTCTCTGTGATGACCTGGCTCTCTATGATGCAGGACAACGCTCCTCCCTACGCAGGAGCCAGGACGATGGAATAGATGGGGGAGAGAGTCAATACTCCAATTCCTTGGTCTCCTAACTTCCCAGACCTTACTCCAAGAGAGGCTGTTTGGGATAGCATGAAAGATTATATTCAGCTCATCTACCCAAGTCTAGGTAGCGGAAAACAACCATCTCGAGATACACTTCGACTGGTTGTGAAGGAAGAGTAGGACTCTGTGTGCTCTGAATACTTTGTCAAACTTATTGAGACTATGGTGTCTGGATGTAAGGCGGTTATAGATGCTGAAGAGGGCCCGAGAAAGTACTGAGGACTGAGATTTTAATCTGCTATTGTTGATCCTATTTGTTAATCTTTGTTTAAATCTTTCCTTCAGCTGTCAAGTTGTAAATTTTGATGGTATGATTGCATAAAATTCTATGCAGCAGATCATATACGAATTAGGCTTACATTAGAAGAAATGACCTACCTACAATTTCTCTGTCGGATGAATTTTCCATACAATATTTGCCAAGAAATTTCATAAGTACGGGGGATAAACTCTATTTGATAGCAGATCATTCTTTATTGGGATATGTACATCTCGCTTATACCCCTACTAGTGGCTCCATGTACAGTTTTCACCGTGGCCATAGGGTAGCTTTAAGCGAAGCCAGGTATTTCCGCTATGGTATTAATGAAATCGGAGTACAATATGGCCACGGTAGAAATCGTAGCTGGAGCCAGAAGTAAGGGTCTGAGCGAAACATAAGCTAAGCCTAATAAGGAATGATTTAGTATCAAATAGAGTGAGTTACTAGCTCCATTTTAGCTTAATATTAACCCTGTAGCGAGAAATGTTCCCACTTAAACCCACCCACGATATGTACTGTGACCATAGGGTAGCTTTGCTTTGAACAAGTCTGTGATGGTATGCATACCCAGTATGATCCCTGCCAGCTGCCCCGGTTGCACACAGGTCTGCACTAGGATTGTCATCGTGATCTAAATAAATACAGAGTCATAGAATGCCAAATATTATCATAGCTAAATAGCTGCTAAATGAGAATGTATATCTGTGGTCTTCACAGTAATCATTCATACAATATGGAGTTATTTCCGGGATTCCAATGAGACAGCCAATATTCATGCACACACAGAAATTAACGTTAGTAAATAAATTTAAACCCCTTTTTCATCCACGAATTTCCGTATGGAAGTCTTCTTTAATATGGCATTAGATTTGTCATCTTTGTCATTGTTTGCAGTTCTTATTGTAAGTTATGTTTGATGAATAGAGCAGAATCTGTCGAGTTGATCAGATAACACCGTCTGATTCTTTAAGGGCTTAATATTTGTTACCATACGCGTTATATACAATGTGTTTTTTCATCCGTTGCGAAAATTCCCAGGTCCATTGACTCATAAAATTACTTCTATGGTAACAGGCTATCATCAATTTCGAGGGAATAATATCTATCATTTAAGGGATCTCCATGAAAAATATGGCTCCGTTGTTCGCGTTAATCCGAATGAACTCTCTTTTATTCATGAACAGGCCTGGGCCGATATTTATGGACATCGCACGCCCGCAGGAACAGGAGATCTACCAAAAGATTTTAGAAATATACGACCTGAAGAAAATTTTGTTCCAAATATTATAAACGCAAATGACGTAGATCATCGACGCTTTCGACGTATTCAGGCACCTTTATTTTCAGAAAAGGCAATCAGTGCTCAAGAGACATTGATTACTGAATTTATTAATCTACTAATTTCTCAGTTACATGTAAAAGCAAATAGCTCATTGAACGTTGTTGATATGGCACAATGGTACATTTATACAACTTTTGACGTGCTTGGCGAATTGGCCTTTGGGAAATCCTTTAACTGCTTAAAAAGCGGTAGACTAGATACTTGGATAGAAAATACACTTCTTATTCTCAGAAATTCTTCCAATTGGAATGCTTCTCAAAGATTTCCTTGGCCTTTAAACAAGATACTTTATTCAATGACTCCCAAAAATGAAAAAAACGCGGCGAGAGAAAGAACTATTCTTAGAAATTCAATAGTCCACCAACGAATCGAGCGAGATTCATCGCAAAAGAAGCTAGACTTCATGTCTCAGATGCTCAAGTACAACGATGAGAAAGGGTACGCAATATTTTAAACTAATAAAAATAGCGCTGAAAATACTTAGGATGACGATTTCTGAAATTGAGGCAAATTCGGGAATTCTAATTATTGCTGGAAGTGAGACAAGTAAGTAAAATCGTTTCAATGAAAGGCCTTTTGTACTTAAAAACCATATTAGCATCTACTTTTCTTTCAGGACTAACCTACCTCTTACTTACCAACCGTGAACATCTTGAAAAATTAACAAAGCTGATTCGCACCACTTTTAAATCTTCTAAGGATATTAAAGCTCTCGCGTTATATCAGCTTGAATACTTAAGTGTTATTATTGATGAGTGCTTCCGCCTTTATCCACCAGTCGCTGGGTCACTCCCTCGCATGGCTAAAAAAGGTGGTAGTGTTATTTGTGGCGAAGTTATACCAGAATACACTCCTGTATCAATACCTCAATTCGCTGCATACAGAAGCTCTAGAAATTGGACAGATCCTGAAAAATTTGTGCCTGAACGTTGGTATAAAGATGAAAGATGTCCAGAACGGTATCGTAATGACAGGCGGAAAGTTATGCAACCCTTTAGCTATGGGCCTAGGAATTGTGTTGGTAAAAAGTAAGGCCTTAGCTGTTCCAATTTTTTTCCTTGATTACAAATTTTATACTCCCCACTAAGGAATCTTTTTATTTCATGGATGAATTTTTCTACTAATCACTACTTAGTATGGCAACTACTGAAATGCGGCTTATCATTGCGCATATTTTATGGAATTTCGATATAGAACTCGAACCTGATAGCATAGGCTGGTTAAATCAAAAAGTATATGGGCTGTGGGAAAAGGGTCCTCTGAATGTAAAGTTTCATGTTCGAAACGCATAAAACAAATATTCCTAGATATTAGAAACTCAAATTTCAATGATAGTGAAAACACTATCAGAGAATGCGATGCTCGAAAAGAATGAAGTATAAACCTGTCACTTCTTGCCCCTTCCCGCTATTTAAATGCTATTTCTAGCTGTGGTAAAACTTTGGCCTCTGGAAGAGTCATCTCCGAGTCATAGTAGTTTAGGTGACTGGAGTAGCCATTGTGGAAACGATGAATTTTGCTAGGAGATTCGCACTGCCATCAAAAACCAAGATAACAGTGAAACGATATACAATTAGCAAGTTGCTCACTTATAGAGTATTCTTTATCTTTGAATAGGAAATTGTAAGCGCCAAAGTCTCTCCAATAGCCCCTCTTAATGGTCATTGTAGGCCTACAACGCTCTAAAGATTAGTTGTTCGAAATAATTGTTGGCCTATTTGCTACAAAGATCGCATTAAGTATGCTCGAAGATATGAAGTGTGTCAAGGAAATAATCCATCAGTCCAAAAGTCTCACGGCTTTATTCAGCCTTTTGACACCTATCGCTTGTTCTTGTAGGACGGCTCCCAATTTATAAGTTTAGAGGCTATGAATCTCGATACATCCTGCGGGTATTTGACCGCTTCACCTAACGAATGCGAATAGGTGTTGCCTTTAAAAGAACCACTGCACATGAGACTGCCGAAGCTTTCCACAACGATGTAATTTGATTAAAAGGTTTGCCTGATTTTTTTATATCAGATTAGGGAAAGGCATTCATTGATAGAACATATATAGAAATTTACAAGTTGAAGATTACCTACAAATTATCCACTTAGTATCGTCCCTAAACAGACGGTTAACCCGAAAGATTAAACATGTCCAGGTACTATCCTGACCCTAAATAAATGTAACTCGCCTATACATATGCATTCAGGCAGGGGTGAGATGTCCATCAAATGTAACACTAGAAAGATGGTGAGAAATGCAAGAAACCAAATTGGGTATCTTCAAATTCTCGAGGTCACAAGATACCTCCACCATCACACAACCATGTCTTCTTCAGCTTCAATTTTCAGTCCAATCTCATCGCACAAAAACACCACATCCAAATTTATCATGGAAAACATTGGCATCACTAACTCTCTGTCTCGAACAGACGAATCTTACCCTCTGATGGAATCTGCCACCTCTCAATCTCTCTTGTAGGTTGCTGTATCACCTTATTTGACTAATTGCTAAGAAAAACCAGTCCTATTCCATTTCCAATGGTTTCTGATTTTGGGCCGAGTCTTCCTGCTGAACTGCAACACATAGGTTGTTATTCCAATTCGTATGTAAAGTTTCATATCACATTCCTAAGTCAATAACTAATGAAATTCTAGTATGTACCAGCCTCATATGGCATATAATCCGAGTCCGATAGGGTGCAGTTCCCCCTGTTGAGAGCCAAGATTCGAATATTTCTACCGAATTGTAAATAGATGCTTTAATTTAACCCACTGCAACTACTGAGCAAAAATTAGAGAAAAAAATAGCTCTACCCTAGGAGGGTTTGAGCCTTCTACAGTCAATGATCGAAATCGTAGTCTTGAAACTACGAAAGAGGATCGAATCAAAATCCAAACTGCTTTGTATCTAGGAGTGCCGGTGACCNAAAATAGCTCTACCCTAGGAGGGTTTGAGCCTTCTACAGTCAATGATCGAAATCGTAGTCTTGAAACTACGAAAGAGGATCGAATCAAAATCCAAACTGCTTTGTATCTAGGAGTGCCGGTGAC